>CABFOV010000702.1:74370-113072 GCA_902141375.1 Timema poppense
GACCGGTGCCGGCCCCTCCCATCGCCCCAGTATGACGCTTATTGTCCCCGAGACGTCCTATTCCAGCTCGGAGGAGGAGGACTTTTTCGACGCCAACGAGTTCTACAACGAAAGTACGCCCAGCAGCGCGGCCAGCCCCATGTGAGTAAACTTTATTATTCCATGGCTTGGTCCTACTGCAACAACGCCCAAGCTATATCTATGTTTTTAATTATATTTTTCGCTCATATATAGAAAGTATTGAAATAAAAAAAAAATAACGTGGAGATTATGATGAATCTGGGTTTTCTATGTGCCCAAAAAAAAAAGTTTTACAATTTAGTTTGGTTCTTTGTCCCATACTGGTGGATACAGCTGAAATGCTTTTATGGATTTCAGACAAACTTAATTAAAGTTAGTTTAAAATCAGGCACTGTAAAACTAATTAAAAATAGAAAATTATCAAACCATTTCATATATAATGGTTATCTTGGGAGTGTTTTATACAATAATTAAGGCTGTATATTTAGTTTTTAGACAATTCATTTAAAGGTATTCTACTGCTAACCGAATTTTGAAAATATTATTACGAAATGGGAGTATTTACGATTATCTCATACCATTTATTTATGTATAAGAATTATGAAACTTGAAAAATGACACCTGGAAACAGGAATTGAACCCGGAACTTTTGGCTTAGTATGTCAATGCTCTTACCACGGAGCTATCCAGAATTGTCCCGTACCCAGGGTCACATGTCTCATATTTCGACGATTTTTAATTTTCAGTGAGTCTCACTACCTGTTTATATTATACTCGTATGTATTAATTATGCTAATGGGCTAGGACTGCTTAAGGTAAATTATTAGAGGAAACTAACCCTATTTGCATGGAGGGATAGAGGTAAATAATATAATAAAATCCTCGCTTAGTAATCCTGGCTGGTATTTAAACCCTGAACCTCTTGTCGCCGGCAAACCAGACAAAATTAGATTGTCATTTAAAGTGTGTGCTCACTGATATTAATAGCTTAATACAAAGTATAGAAATGGACTAACTATCCCAGAGGAAGTGCATCCGCACTATCTTAGAGGATGAAAAAATTATAGCAATAAATCATATTTGGGACATGCCTTCGGTTCATTCGGCTAAGATTCATTAGTATATTATGAGACTGATGCTTTAGAGTATGTGACCATCTGTGTGTATGTGTGTGTTTGTTTGTGCCTTTGTGTGTCTCTTTGTGCGTACATGTGTGTGTGTGGGGCAGGGAATATGTTCTTAAAATTTATGTTTCAAATAGTTAGAGAAACAAACACAAAACTAATTTATTGTGACTTATGTTGTACAAATTTATGTATATATATATTTTTTCCATTGTTTTTTCTCAAAATATGTTTAATAATTCAGAAAATACCTTACATTAGAGTGAGTGAAAACTTTACCATCATCCACTATCAAATTATTCCTAATGAGGAAATTGTGAGCAATAAAGAGATTTAAATGGTAAAATAAACAGAAATGCAAAACATATACCTGGCTATTTATTTAACTTTTAGTAATTTAACACAGTTATTTTAACCATTGTCTGTCTGTCGGTTGTACACCCTGTTTACTCTGAAATATAGTAGTCTTAACTTGCTGGGATACACTATGGCATATGGCTTAACTTATATAAGATGCACCGTAGCTTTTCCTATCACTTAGAAAAAGAAACGATTGCTTGTACATAATTAATTTAGTTAAACTTGATGAAGGATTGGGAAGGAAAATGCATCACAAAACTATATAAGACTAACAAATAAGTTTATTAAAAAAATATATAATAAGAAATAGGATTACATATGATAGACAAAATTTTAAATTAAATACTTAACGATAACTATATTATGTTATCGAGTTAGAAAACATTAGGATGGATGACTAGGTATTAATATTATGTAAACAAGAAACCGACAGAGGTTAGATAGAACTTGTGGTTAGTTTAATAACTCTAGAAATATAGACATTCGCTCTTACTCGAACAAAGACGTGTCTGTCGCAACACTGCAATGGTAAAAAGGGGAGTTAAGTTTCAGAGAATATATTGAAAGACAATCTAGCTGGAATGATAGTCTACTAATACCTGAAAGGTCTAATCACGAATAATAGTGAAACAATAGAAATTAGAAACATAGCGTCAAACCCTATATTTTTAAAGTTATTAAGAATAATACTATTTAAGCTAGCAAGCTAGTACTAACCCTCACGGATAGATACCAAAATAAACAATGAATAATATCCTATAAGAGGAACTTCCATTTAACAAACAATTGATGGCTAACAATCAGGCATCTACACAGATTTTTACTATGGCCGGTCATTTTCTAATGAGTACTGCCAGAGCAATCAATAGTAAATTAATTCATTTACCCATAATAAGTGCTTACAGAATCTAGTAGAAACTATCTTTGAATACTTAGATAAATATGGTGCCTGAAGGGGCTGAAAGAAAGCATTATGCTCACGGGCCACTACTTCAATCTAGTAGTGCTTCCACAGGTTGCTCACCGCAAATAGCTACACAAAAAGGGTGCAATCAAGAATACAAACAGTCGCTGACCTAACTAGGTCCTAGACGAAAGTGTTTGATGATCTGATTGTAGCCATAAATAGATTCTAAACATGATCATATCGTTTAGGGTGTCATCAAAAATATAACGTTGTTTTAAGGACTTAGAAAAGGAAACCAAATCCATGGATTCAGTATACTCATCACCTGGTCCTACACATATGTAGAGCATAGAACCCTCGTATTTAAACTATGCTTTATGGGCATAGGGAAATAATCGTCAAACTATCTGACCCAAGAAACTATGTCTGATGGATATAGAAATAAAACATCAGACATTCTGACTAAGTAAACTATGTCTGATGGACATAGAAAATAATGCTAGCCATTATTACTAAAGTAACCATGTCTGAGGAACATAAAAAATAATGTTACACATCATGACAATAAGGCTTGTGTCTGATGGACACAGAAAATAAAACAAAACATTCTAATACATCAATTTATATCCGAGCGACATTGATAGTAATGTCAGATATTCTGACACAATACTCAATGTCTCATCAACATTGAAAATAAAACAAAACTATCTAATACATCAATTTATGTCTGAGGGACATAGAGCACCGTCAGACATTCTGGCTTGATACTTATAGTCTCAGAAGAGGCTTCCTTGGAGACGTGGTAGTGAGACCGACGCCTTACACATCGTGGCCACCAGTAGTATTTGGTGCTGAAGTTTAGTGCAGTAGTTCTTCCTCCAGCGATTTATTACAGTGGAATACAATAATGTGAGTCCCAGGGAACTCATTATATAGCTACAGAACGGGCTCAGAAAATGAACTACATCAAGAGATCTAAGGAGAGAAGGGGGAAAGAGTTGTGAAATAACTCCACTTGCTCACTAGCGCTGTTTGAAAGTGTGGTGCACAGAGAAAAACATCTTTCTTTTCCTCAACGTGCGCCCTTCGAAAAAGATGTGACATTGCATGTGATCCCAAGACGGTCCACTGGGACAATGTTTCTCGATGCTTGGGCGTTTCAGTGTGAGTCACTACTTGCTACATCCTATTGGAATAGATTAGCACTTGTTATCTTATTTTAATTGTCTTTATAAAATTATAATTATCTTTATGGCATTCTTTATTGTAGATATCATATTATACAAATGATATGCTACAAAGAGAGGGCCATTCTGTTAACGGTCAAGGTAAGACTTCTATTGTTCAAGATAAATGGAGTGTGCATGTGGTATTACAAATTTTTTATATCACTGTGAAGACTTGGTGTACCAACTCCACAGCTTTGGTTATAGAATAAAAGTTACCAAAACAATTTTTATATATTTATAAGTCAAGCAAGTCTTGTGATATGTGCACCAAACTTTACACCTACTACTACTATTTAAATTAGAAAACTTAACATTTCAATTTCACAATAGATTTATTTAGTAGACATAAAAAATGGTTACATTTTACAAGTTTTACAAATAGGCAGAAAATGATAGCATATTAATTCTCTTCTCAAGTTAAATATCCTTGAGTGATTACTTGATTACTTGCAGTGACCTGGGCAACACAGTGACCAGTCAAGAGGCAGTAGAATTTCTAAAAGGAGAGTAATATGAGAATTAGTTAAAGCAAATATAGAACAAGTTTACAGTATAACATTTACACAGTCTCACTCGACAAGGTTTAGTGTTACTAATACAGTTGGATAGTTGGCTGGTGAATCCAGCTGGATGATGGCTAAGGGCCAGAAGTCATTAAAGTACTATGGCAGGACATTTTCCCTATACGGTACTACCATGCATTCAATAGTACATCAAAGTAATTTAGAACAATCACCAAATTTAAGAACTTATTAACTGGGTAAAACTACTATAATTCGCGCGGACCCAACTATGACAAACAGTCACTTTCCACGGGTTGCGCACCCAAACTAATACCTATAATGAACATTGACTGCTTAGTCAAAACTCTATGATTTACGACTGCACTGCGTAAGGCAGAAGAAAGAAACAGACTTCCTGGTGATAACCATCAATAACAAAGTACTGATGCACATGTCGTTTAGGGTGTCATGAACTATATTACCTTTTAAAGATTTATAGGAACTTGTGAGTTAGTGTACATTTACCACACTAAAATTCACATTTTCCAAGTGAGAGGCACGGCCGTTAGGACCGTGTCTAAAAATACATTAATGCACTCAGCATTTGACTTTAAGAGTCATTAAAATTTTACATGTCCATCGGACAGAAAGGCGAAACATAGCCAAGGTACTTTAGCATAACGAAGTTAGCTAGTTTTGAATTAGCTACTTGGTCTAACAAAATAGAACAAAATTAATAATGCACTCAGCAATTGACTTTAAGAGTCCTTAACAGTTGACTTGTCAATCAGACAGACAGGTGAAATACTTCTAGCGTTAGCTAGTACTGAAGATGAAACAAATGTAATAAAGAGAAACATTTCTCCTGCAAAATTAAAAGGACTTCCAAATTACTATTTACAATATATTAAACAAAATAAAGTATCTTCCTAATACATGCTTGAGGTTAAACGACCCCGGCTGGATACTGATACCCTGGTTAAGTTGTCCTGGTGTCCAGCTCGTTGATCCCGACGATTGATTCAGCACCGTCGATGCTAGGGCGGTGGATCCGTCGTCACGAACTCCATGGTCCTTCTTGGTGTTTTTCTCGCCGGCAGCGCTTCGTCCTAGTTCCTGAGCTTGAGACAAGGTGGTGTGCATAAATGTGCTCAAGGCGCTGACCCTTATATAGCGACAATCAGATATGAACATGAAAAGGGATAACGGAGAATGAATCACGAAGCAGAGGTAGAATAAGGGAGAACGAAAGAGAGGGGAAAGAGAAATAGAGTTTAGAAAATGATGAGCTTCTTCTGTCGACCACCAGAGGCGCATGGTCGCACTTGCGCTTTGGCCCAGTGCGTCTTTCTAACTTTGATTCTTTCTTCTCAACTGCGTGAGCACGAGTAGGTCCACGTGGAGCCGCCATTATACAAAATTCTGTTTTGTGAAATGAGTAAACGATATCTGAAGGCATCTGCCCTTGGGTGAGTTTTACACACATGTATACTGTATCAAAATTTATCAGTATTAATTTAGTTATTTGATTTTCACTGTTTGTTTTACGAAAAGAAATGATATAGAAGTATATTTTTTAAATTATATTAACGGCCACATGGTTAGTTGTAAGTTTTGGGTAGTCCTCTTTTAAATAACTAGGGCCCATATTCACAAATCTTATTCATAACTTTAATAAGATTAGTCTTGTTTTGTGATATCTAGAACCGCAATTATAAAATGTAAATTAATTTTTTACTAATCCACGTGTTTTTGAATGTAGGCCAATACGCAGTTTTTTGGTTAGAGGCTATAACTTTGAGGTAGTTTGGCTTTAATGTCTCTATATAACCCCAACGTGGCACTTAATTACACGAATATTGATGAATAGTTAGTTTTTTCCTTGTAGGTGCTCAATCAATCTGATTGACACGCTACATATGTAACTGTCACTTTTTATCGTTAATATCACTGACTATAAAATTATACCAATAATAAAGGAAACCTATCACTTTTGACTGAAAAAAAAATATGTTTCTATTTTGTAGATGTTCTTTCATAAAAAAACCTTACTGAATGAAAATGTTGCTGTTTGATGCTCCAACTCCCCTTGTTATCTAAAACTCTGGTAGAATTAATATTCAAAATGGCTAACTCACACTGAACATTTGTTTAAAAAGAACCGATGTCTTGTGGCTTGAAATCGAAGCAGGAACTCCAGCATATATTTTATTGAACCTTGAACAAAGAAGGTTGTAACTATGTTACAAACAAAATGGACGACACGGGGATAAAATCAGAAAAAATAAATAGTCAAGACTTGACTACAAACTATCACAGTGATAAAACAGTTGCATTAATAACACAGGCCTGTGAAATTGAAGTTTTTGAAAAATACAAGATAAGTTTTCGCTGAGTTTTATGTTATTTGGTGTGCTAATTTCGAAAATGACCTCCATTTTTTTCCATCATGTCAGGATTTTTTTTGTAAAATTGATATAGATATTTTTGCTAAAATCCTATTTGAAAATGAATTGTCTCGAACAATTTTGAATGTACTATCTGGCAACACAGGTTTTTTTATCCATTTAAATTTATGTAAAATAATCAATTCTTGGTGAGGCAAATTGTTTTATCAGCAATCGATTAATTTTCATAGGTTTAAATGGATGAAAACCACTGTTGCCAGATCGCACAAGCCGCCTCTGGTCTAGAGAAAAACAAAAAGTTCCCTTGAGTTTAAACTTTTTACATCAAATTATGGTGCAGTTTATAGAAGAAAATCACCAACATATTATTTTAATTTGTTTTTATTAAGGTAACTTACATAAAATAGCCGATTAACCAAGAGGAGCAAATATTATATATGTGTACATGCAAGTTTGAAACAAATTTTAAACTTAGCAAAAAAATAAAAACAAAATGTTTATATTTAAGTATGTAGTACTCTTTTCCCTTTGAAACCTCTTTTTGACGTTATTCTTTTATGTTCAATCTCAGGCCTATCTCGTGTTAACATCCAGTTTTCAGGATAAGAGATTAGCTTTTGATTTTTGCGACAGATATGGCAGGAACAAAAGTAACAATAATCAGAGTGGTTTTTCGGCTCCCTCCATGTCATAGGAATTCCAAATCATAAAGCAGTCGTCTTTCCTTTGAGCCATAAGCGTATATCATTGAGACACTGCACACAAACTTTATGAGGAGGCCACGATTTGTCCCAAAATACGCAAGATAAAGTTGTCTTGCATAGTCTGTAATGCTCCTCATGCGATTTTTAATAACACTATATTTGCCGCATATGTAAGAAAAGTCATCTGGCAAATTTTCACACCGTCTTAAACTTGAACTAAATTTCTTTTTATCTTACTACAAACAGGTAAGTACACAATCTTCTGGGTTAAAGAGAGATAAACTGAGTCCCTCATGAGGACATCTCTTTTATATCTTTTCTCATAACTCCAGAAAAGTCTAGAGAATTCAGTCTTAAGAAAGATAACACTTTCAGGATCAATCCAGATAAAGCTGGGAAAAATAGAAGTTGACTGCTGATTATGCTCATAGCAAGGGTTCCTGTGTGGTCAGTGAACCAAGATAAAGAACTGAGATAAGGATTCTCCACCCCGATGGGAAGGGAGGGACGCCGCGGGGAGGTGTCACAGAGGGCTATTCTGTAGGTTTCACCAGGGTAGAATGATCGGCAGGCAGGGAGGGAAGAAATTCAAGCCGAAAAAAAATTTTAATGGTAAATGTTCATAAAAATCCAAATAAAATTGAATTTTTCAAGAAAATATGACGTGATAGAAATTTTTCATTAGTTTTTTTTTTTAAATCTGCACCAAAAAATACATAAAGTTCAGCTATCAATTCCCTTGTATTTTTTTCATTGCAGATTTGTGTAATGGAAAACAATGATTTTATTAAATGCACCATTTTGACTGTTTTTTAAAATAGATGTATATGCCTATTCTGAAAATGAAGTCGGAATTTCTCTTTCAGACTCATTTTTTTTGGTAACAGACCTCTCTTCTCTTGTTTTCCAGAAAGTACTACGTATAGCTCAATATCTACCTAATAAATATTTTTAAATATTACCATTCTATATTAAGATTTAATTTATTTACTAATAACAATAGGGATGACAAAGGTAATCCATTATTTAAGTCCTACCTATTTTTTATTTCAAATTATGAATAATGTCAAAGTGTATGTATGATTCATAAAATATATGTGAATCATTTCTCTCAGTTCAATTTAGTGAAGAAACAATTAATCGGCTTTTATAATGTAAACACGCATGTAGGTAAGCAAACAAAACTTGTTGAAACTTTCATAAATTCTGAGTCAGACATTTTAAAACCTCATTTGGGTGCATTTATCATGTGTGGGAAATATGGTAGTTAGGTGACTGCTAGTTTTAACATCTGTTTCTTAGTTACTTTTTTAAATAGATGTATATAAATATTTTAAATATACATATAAATATTTTAAATATACCTTTTTATTTATTCAAGGTAATCTGATTGTTGATCCTCTGGGTTTTTATAACATACGCTAGGCTTATTTAGTTTATCAAACTAACTTAAGGGCCATCCTTAAAATACATAAGGTTTAAAAAAAAATACTTTTGACCTCCCCTCTCCCCCACTCAAGGGACAGGGGCAGAAGACTATCTGTAATCACCCGCCACCCCCTCCTTTATTCCTAATTTTTATCTCCCATATCTTTTTATGAGTGGTAAATTAGATTAGTTTAAGTGTTTGATTATTTTTAGACATAAGAATTGGCAATAAAGCAATTAAGTCATCAGAGTAATTACTTTAATGAAGGTTGGAAAGGAACTTAATCTATCTATACATTATTTAGCCTTAAAAAAATATACATATAAATATATATAAAAAAAAATGTAATGTTTGATTTCCACTGGGCATGTGCGCTCAGTTCTTTAATACATTTTCAGTTCAGTTTTAATGTAGCTTTGTGTGAGTTTGCAAGATTTAAAATCATTAATGGCAGGGCCGTATTTGGGGTATGTTATGCCCATGTGCGGTAATTTATTTTACGCCCCCTCCGTCCCCCACCCGCCCCACTCATTTACCCCTCAAACACCATCACTTTTCACATACTCACAGCATTCACTAGCATATATATATAGTTGGGAAAACTTATTAAAAAATGGTAACCAAATTATTATTGGCTTACGTTTATCTGTTTTAATAGAAAACATAAGATCACTGAGGAAATGTTTAAAATGTCACTGCGAACAAGTAAACAAAGCAAACCACAGAGCAATACAACATAATTTATGAAAGAGGTGGAATTATGAGAAGTCGAGAACTAAACATATATAGTGGAAGTATGAGAATTAAACATATGCTGCGCTTGAGTCGATTTGCAGGTGCTGTGATCTCTCATAAACGTGAAAGAATAGATCTAAATTCTTTTCTAACGAAACATTCAAGTTTGCTATAGTTTTGTCATTTCAATATCATTTTTCCGCCCCCCAAACTTTGCTGACCTGTGCAAATGCACATGTTGCACTTACCTAAAATATGGCCCTGGTTAATGGATATGCAAGAGTGTTCTTGTTTGGATAAGAAAAGATTAGTTAACCATTTACAAGAAATTAGTTTTTTTGCAAAAGAGAATGAAGTGTTGTGCATTAGTCGGCTCTTTAATGTGTGCAAAGCTTCAGGCGTGCAATTTTATGGGTTTCTCAACAATATTGGTTCCTGATTCACTTTGATGAGTTTGGTTTTGAATTGCTCAACATAGCAAGTGTTTTAAATGTAATTATCATTGGATTCCCCACATTTTTTTTAGTATAATCCTAGGATACATTTTTTGGTTTTTCGATTTCTTAAGAATAAAAACTTGCCTTAATGGTTTGGTTCTTGGATCTTATCCCCAGAGTATGCTTTATTATTAGTCAAAATAAAAACTTGATATTAATATGTGGGGCTTTAGGCCATATTTAAATAATAAGTTTACAAACTTAAACATAAATGGAGAAGTCAAATAGCTCATTTGATAATGCATTTAACTTTATATAATAAAGTATTTTTATGATACAAAACTTAAATATTAAAATAACACTTTCAAAACATATTTATTTACTTGTCCCATGGATCAAAGAGATTTGATTACCTTGATCAAAGGTGGAACAGGCTTACCACGGTTATTATATTTCAGCCAGGAAAACAGGGCGACATTGCTGTTGATCACCGTTTTCTTGTTGAACCTGAACTTTTCCCACACATATCTGGTAGGAATACGATTCAACAGGTCTATCCACATCTGACACATATCTTTTTGGCTGAGGTATAACCCCAACGATGTGATAAACCTTATGAAAACCAATTGACCTCCATCTTTAAAGTCGAAAAATGTTTATTGTTTAATGTTTACTGTGGATTAAGTCTGGTCATAGCTTTGGTCAAGTTCAAAATTAAGTTCAAAATCAAACTTTCCTTGGCACAACACTCTGAAACATATTTTGTTTGGGTTTAGGGAGGTTATGTCATATATTTAGTGGTGGATCAATCTTGAGGCATCTGATCTGAATATGAAATCGACCCAAAGAGTTCACATTGTCTTTTGTTGCGAGTAACTACAGACTTTGAAATATTTTAAATGTAACTTTGTATTTATCTAATCTATATTTATAAAGGGGCTTACACAGGTGGGCCATGCAAACATATGTGAGGCCTATCATGAGAAGGGCGGGATCTTTAACCTTGACAGAGTTCCCATGCCACCTGCATGCATATGAGGTTGCATTTTTATAATTACTTATCCTTACCCTCTGAGTATGTTTTAAACCCAGCAGGTCATGTGAAATGAACCCCTCCCATAAAAATAAAAGGGATGGGTGCTCAAATCTGGGTGGCCACTTGTCGAGGAAACCGGGTAAACTGGGAATTATGCTTGAATTTGGTGCATTTGGAAAAAAAAAACTAGAAAAAGTGGTTGAATTTTCCCACTTGTTGGGAATTTAGGGTGAGGCCTACGCTTAATAGCTTCTAGAGTTATTCAATTGCCAAACATTTGTCAGGGGGAGTCACTATATATCCTAGAAACATTTAATTTAAAAAAAACTAAAATCCTGGCAAGGAATACTCTAAATAGCTTCGAGGGCAGGTATGTCCAATCGTTCCCCGACTGAGGGCCACGTAAGTTCTCGAAGATACGTGACATCCTTTTCTGACGTGGTACCATCCTTTAACGTGCTACTTTTCTGTGGCTTGACATGCACCCTTCTGTGATGTGACACCCTACTGTGACGTGGCACCTTCCTTCAGTGTGTTACTTTTCTGTGATGTAATGCCCGTCTCTCATGTGGCTACTGTGACATGGCACTGTATTGTGAAATGATATTCACCTAAAGACACTGCAAAATTATTAATACATTAAATACACACGTATGGCAGCCAAACATCACTGTGTTTTAATTAACAATCATTAATTTAGTTTTTCCACTAGAAAAGGTTTAATCAAAGGAAAGTATTTTAATTTTAAGCATGTCATCTGCTAAGGGTTTCTTTAACTCATAGCACTAACATAGGGATGTCATTACCATGGCTCATAGTGAAATAAAGGGGAAGTGTCAAGAGGTGGCCGCCCACACGGATTAAGGAGCTGAGAAACATTGGTCCACATGGTCTAGATGTCAAGCTCATTTAGTTCGGTTTACAAGTGACAAAATGGTGGGGGTTCAAATTCAGACATATTGACTGAGGTTGGCTTTATCTCAATACTATCTCACTCCTATTCACTAATGCTGGCGCATTTTCTCCAAATTTAACCTTCCTAATCCATTGTCATCGTGTCTTAATCCTCGTTTGGGCTAAAAGCATGTCGACTAATTTAATGCGTTAAGGGATGAGGAAGGTTGAATTGAGAGGATGTGAACTCGTATTTGCGTGAAAAAGTAGTGTAAAATATTTAGGAAAAAAACACCCTCAGTACACCCGATTGGGGTTCGAATTGGATGAGGGCATTCTTCACATCACAAATCTCATTTTTATAATGTTTATGGAATTTTCACTTCAAATTGCGTTGTTGGGTGGTTATTTTGGTGACCCCTGCCTGAACTCTAGTCCACATAATGCCCGACAGTTTTTATAGCTGGGAAATGGGTGGAGGCTTGACACACTTTTCTTTATTTGTTTTTTTACAGCCCAAATATCCCCCCCCCCCTTTATCTTTTTTACAGTTTCACTGTAACACAGCAGCGTGGATCAATACCAATTCTGACCCTATGAAGCTGCTCTCTACTTATAAATATATACTTTTTAGTACAAAAACAAAGGAAAGAGCAGAAGACACCAACATTGCGAGAATGTACTTTTTGATCATTATTTATACCTAGGACTAACATTTTAAAAGCTGCATCACGAGAAAATTGTGATTATACACACAAAAACAGTAAGATCAGTAAGCTGTGACTCACCTATCTAACTTTATTGCAATAACAGTAAAATCAGTCAGCTGTGTCTCACCTATCTAACTTTATTGCAAGAACAGTAAAGTCAGGCAGCTGTATCTCACCTATTTAACTTTATTGCAAGAACAGTAAGGTCCGATGACCTGGCGGTCTAGGGGTAAGGTGTCAGACTTCTATGCTGGTAGCCGGGGTTCAATCCTCGGTCCCGGCAAAGATTTATCTGATTACCAAACCCTTCCTTCACCTCTGATAAGACATCTTGTGAATGTGAGGAATGCCAGGCCTCCACCGTGGTTTGGATTCCACGTTAAACTGTAGGTCCTTCATTTCATCTCACAATCACCCTACCATTACACATTAGCGTAAGTGCGTATAACCCGAACGGGTAGTAAGACGCGGTGCTAATAATAATAATAATAATAACAGTAAGGTCAGTTCTACAGACAGATGACATACCTTGGCTCCGTGAAAGTATAGCTCGTCTACGATAGGAGTGGTGGTTACATCTAGCAAAAGATTTTTATTTGCTAGGTCATACAATATTAACGATAAAATACTTCCAGCCATTGTTTGCGATAAAGAACCTTCTACTAGCTGCCAGTTAACTACTCTCCCACTGTAGAGGAGATAAAGTTCTTGCGATGGACTGGACTACCAATGACAGGGAGATTGGGGTTCGAATACAGGTCGGTTGTAGTGAGGGTATTTTCACTAAATGGTTTTCCACTATCTCTCTACACATGTATAGGTAAACTTACTCATAAATCAACCCTCCTCATCCCTAACACTTTAGTGTAATTATTACATATGCATATAGGGTCACCATACATCCCGATTAATTTAGATTGTCTTGTTTTGGGAGACACGAATTCGTCCTGATTTTGTAAAAACCCATATTTTCATAAAATTTAGCTATAACACTCAAGTGGTTGAACAATGAATCAATCATTTTAAATCTCAAAATTACATGTAGCTTGCCCTACCTCTTATTGACAAAAGCAAGAAGTGGTGTTTGAGCAATGTAAATGTGAAGTAGTGAAGTACGGTTAATTACTTTTGTTGTCGTTGGTTTTAATAATAATAATGCCAAAAAGACAATGTAAATGCTCAGAAGAGCTACAAAAGAAATACTATTGCTTCAGGGCTGCAAACAATAATTATTGTGCTGCTGAATGTAAAATATGTAACTTTGTTGTTTCCATAGCCCATGGTGGTGGTGCAGATTTAAAACATCACATGGAATCTGATAAACATAAAAGGAATCTTCTTTCATCAGATTCATCTCACAAAGTGACCTCTTTTTTTTAAATTCAAATACAACTGAAAAAACAAAGTGGTGGCAGCAGAAGGTGTAATGTTTCATGTCGTCAAACATCATCAGAACTACCGTTCAAATGACTGCAGTTTACAGCTCCACAAGAAAATCTATTCAAAGTATCATGTGGAAGAACAAAATATATAGCGATAATTAATAATGTATTTGCTCCCCATTCTCAAAAACAAACTGTAATGTCTGTAAACAAAGTTAAACTTAAATATTTTGCTCTCACTACTGATGCCAGCAATCATGGCCATTACAAGATATTTCCTGTGGTGGAACCATATTTTTCAATAAGTGAAGGGGGATTGCAAATTAAATTACTAGGTGTTGATGAGCTACAAAATGAAACGTCTGAAACAGTTTTATATTATTTGGCCAAAGTTATAAAAACATTTAACGAGTTTAACAAGCCAGTCTTAGTGTGTTGGGACATTCTTTTTGTGTGCAAGGAGATCAAAAGAATTAGGAACTAAATTTTCTTAAGGAAGAGCCTTATCTGACAGCTAGAAACCAAGTCATGTGATATGCGATTCATATATCCCTGCTCAATACTTGGGCTAGTAGCTAATTGGAGTCTTATAAAATCCATGGCATATATTATTATTATTATTATTATTATTAACACCGCGTCTTACTACCCGTTCGGGCTATACACACTTAACACTAATGTGTGATGGTAGGGTGATTGTGAGATGAAATGTAGAACCTACATTTTAACGTGGGATCCGAACCACGGTGGAGGCCTGGCACTCCACACATTCACAAGTTGTGATTAATACACGTCTTGTCAGAGGTGAAGAAAGGGTTTGGGCAATCAGATGAATCTGTGCCGGAACCGAGGATTGAACCCTGGACCCCCACATGGCATATAACTACACTTTTTATTTTTTTTTACTTAAAACTATTCTTAGGGGTATTCATTGTATGAAAAAACAAATCCTGGCCATCTCCTTTTGGGAGACTTTCTCACAAGCCATTGCAGGTAGCACCCGCCTCCCTCCACCTGGGAAATACCACGACAATATTAGTTTGACTCACTTTGTTAATTCAAAGGAAGTCGAGTAATTCACCCGTGTACGCCTTTGCTTCATGAATAAGAGACGCCGGCATTCTGAGTGTGTGTGTGTTCTTTTGTTTCTCCATTATTGACGCTACATTCGAAGAACCCTCGCGGCTATTTGACCACTGTAGAGGGTGGAGGAAATCCGGTCTTCCCTAACCCCTCTTCACCCTCTCTCCCGATATATCGAGATTGGAGGAAAGTGTGTGTGTGTGTGTGTGTGTGTGCGCTGAGGGTTGTTTGCCCGCGGGTTGGGTGGGGAGTGGTGGTCTCATCGACCCGCAGTAAAGGGGAAGAATGCAAAATCTCTGTCGCGTTATATAGAGCGCCGCATATACCTTAGTCGCACGGTAGAAGCTATCGCCACTAAATACCTTCGTTTTCGTTATCGTTCTTTAGTAAAGGTTTAGTGTATGTGTGACCTGGTGGTCTAGGGGTAAGGTGTCGGACTTCCGCACAGGGGGTCTGGGGCTCAATCCTTGGTCCTGGCACAAATTTATCTGATTGCCAAACGCTTTCTTCACCTCTGACAAGACGTGTACTAATCACAACGTGTGAATTTGTGGAATGCCAGTCCTCCACCGTGGTTCGGATCCCACGTTAAACTGTAGATCATTTCATCTCGCAATCACCCTACCATTACACATTAGCGTAAGTGCGTATAACCCGAACAGGTAGTAAGATGTGATGCTAATAATAATAATAATAATAATAATAATTTAGAGTGTCATTATGTTGCTTGCTAGTAAACACTCAGGATGAGGAAGGCTGAGAGAATGTATACTCCGTTTACCTTGTAAAGTAGCAAGCTCGCCTTGACCAGTTACACTATGGTGCAGCTTATAAGAGAGGGTCGTAATCTAATCGTTCACGGTTTGTCTTCTACCTTCCATGGTAAACGGAGTTTATCTGCATATGCGTGTAGCGAGATTGGATAATCGTTTAGGAAAAAATATGCTCACTACACCGACAAAGATTCGAATCTTGAACTCGCCTTCACAGACAGTCCAGTCAGTCTTTTCCAATACTGATGCCTTAGTCTTTACGACAACCGAATGCTTTTCTCTCTCTTTTTAATTAGGATGTTAAATGCAAAACTTATTGACGATTTAATCTAAGAAGTGACTATGAATAAAGTGCACTCAGATTAGTTTGAGAGGAGGGGGAAACCACTGGTGGAACATGATCCCCAATGTACTGGACTTTGAATTGAACCCAGACCTCCTCCTCAACGGTGAATAGTGCAATGCGTCTAACGTTGAGGGTTGGGTGAAATAGAGAGATATAAGCCCACATTTTGGGGCAGCTGTTTTGTGAGTAGACTATTAATTGAGTCAGCCTGTGAAAGTTGAACCAGGGTTTAAAACTTTAGGTAAACTTGGCGCCAAAGATGTCACAACCCCAACACTCTATGAGAAAGTGTTAGAAAATATATGTTAAAGGCCTAATCTGTACAAAGTGAGAGATTGGGGTGGAAAGATGGCGCCCTCGCTTGTCTGGGGACGCGTCGCGTCGAGACGCCGCCTCCGTCTCCGCCTACTCCTCTTCCCCCTCTCGTCCCCCCTCCTCCAACACATGAACTGACAGTCGTGTCCGCTCGTGAATGTCCGGCCAACAGCGTGGCTCATTCGACTCGGGTTATCGCTGACAGACCAAAACACTGAACTTGGCAGCATTCGGCCTTTCGCTGACCGAGCGACGTACTTTTTACTTCGCTTTCTTGTGATCCCGTCTCTTTTGTGAACTTGTGTGACGTATCGTATCAGCTGGTGTTTGTGTTTTGGGGGGAACGGTGAGGGGAGGTATAGTGAGTGCAATTATCATAATGGGATGCTTGTCGGGGTGTTCTCCTGTAGCATCTGGTTCGATTGCTCCTTGAAGTGGGTTTTCTGCCAGCTAAGATCAGATAGAAATAATTAATAGAGCTGTGATGTTTGGAGATATAGTAATTAATATTATATTTTGGGTTTATTATCAACAAACTTCCCTAAAAATAATATTTAAAATAAAAATATAAAGTTTTGGATATTTAAATTAATTGAATAACCTGTTTTATACAAACACTTTTTTTAAATCAAAAAGTGTTTCTAAAGTAAGGGTTAGCTTAAATAAATCTATATTTTATGTGTGTTCAATGCACTCACAAGTTAAATACTTGTCTCATTACACTAAGGTGTTTCGTATAACTACTGTTGTTAGAGTTGTATTCGTTCATCGGAGACAAAATATTGCACTGTACTTGCCATGAATCCGCGCCAAGGTCATTTACTCTTTGACTGGAATTTCAAGACGTAGAAAATAAACTGGTTTGCACCGGTAAATTTGTGCTTTTTATGCCATTTCGCAGTTGTGCTAAAAAAAAACAGGCTCATGATTCATTTGTAGATTTATTACCAGCATAAAAAGTTCTGATCTTAGTAAAATTTTATTCTAATTGAATTTTAGAGATAAAAAAAGTTGAAGCGTTAAAAAATTATTTGATCAAACTTAACTGATCTACTGAACTCATTATTTTGAATGTACATTTTTTTTAACAAATCTAAATCCAATGAAACCAGAAACGCATTCATGGGATCAACATGATTTTAGGAAACTCGCAACAAATTTACACATACAGTGTTTAAAAGACATAAATACGCAAATGAGTTAGGGATGAGGAAAGTTGGATTTAGAGGAACTGTGCCCGCGTTTGCGTGAAAGGAGAGTGTAAAACCATTTTGGAAAAACCACCCGCAGTACACCAGATTGGGGCTCGAACCCCGATCTCCTGATCTAGTATAACACGATAGTGACGCATTTATAGAATATGCAGCCATCTAAGTGGGTGCTTTCAATAATGACTTGCGGGATTCCGCCCAACAGATTTTCTTAAAAAAATAAAATAAAGAAAAGCTTATGAACCATGGATGTACCCACCAATATTAAATTTCAAAAATCGCAAAGGAAAAACTGCGATTTCTTTAGACAGCAATTTCTCAAATTCTAGCAAACTTTCATTATTATTATTATTATTATATCAATGTTTACAAATGTTTGATGGTGTAGCTGCAATCTACATTAGGATTTTGGTTTTGAGGAGAATTTTTAAAAAATAATTTTTTCTCTGGTGTCAACAATAATAACATTCTACTTTTTTATTTAGCTTCTCGTCTTACTATCCGTTTGGGTTATGCGCTTATGTACTAATTAATAACGACGCTAGTGTTTTTTTAAGATTAAGGGGTTTATAATCATAAGTGTACCCGCATTTGTGAAGAGGGAGAGTACAAACTCATTTAAGAAAAACCGCCCTCATTACACCTGACCGAGATTCGGACCTCAATCCTCCCCGTCGTCGGCAGTCTAATGTATTGCGAGAGTGCGTGTTAGACCACGTGACCACCGAAGAGGTTCATTCTACTATATTATTAGTGTTATCTTGTAGGTATTGATAACATTTATCAAAAGTGACAGTTGAGGACTACTTATATGACTTGACGTATGATTACGTGAAAGGGGTCTTCCTTAATTTACCCAAGTATTTTTGAGGGAAGAGGAGAAGGTCAGGATCACTATTACATACAGTTTTTTTTAATCAATCTTTATGGTGAGACAAAATCTTTAAAACAAATTTTGGCATAAAATAAATATATTAATTCTAATAATAATAATATTTAGCACCCCGTCTTACTACCCGTTCGAGTTATACGCTTTAAGTACTAATTACTCTAATGGATTAGGAATTGGGAAGGTTTAATTAGAGGAAGTGAACCCGCATTTGCGTGGAGGGAGAGTGGAAAACCATTAAGGAAAAACCACCCCAGTTCACCCGACCGAGATTCGAACCTCGATCTCCCCGTCCTCAGCAGTCGAGCTCAACACGACAAGCGCGTTAGCCAACTACGCCACCGAGGCGGGTTATTAATTCTAAAATTTCACCTTAACCTAATTTATTTACTTGTGATATGTTAAGGTTAATTTTATTGCAATTAAAGTAGTATACAATTCCATAAAACTCACTTAATTAACATTCCTTATGTCTAAAATTAATCAAACGGTTTAAATAATCTTTATTTATAAAATCGGGAAAAAGCAAGCACAAGAAGATATATTCTACGCTAGTCAGTGAATGTATGGACGGTATTTATAGATTTCCCGACGTGATAGAACAATTGTCATGGTTTTTAAAAATAAATACTGATCTGTAGATGTGAACAAAAATCACAAAATATCCTAATTTTGGCTTGGTTTTACTACATACACGCAAGAAAGTTGACCTGAATGTAATATTAGGTTTTAGTGATTTCTACTAATTTTAAAAGTAATGTCACTAAGTCTTTGGTAAATGGAGTACTAATTATTCTTTTAATCTATGGCTCTATTCTGAGTGGAAATAAGATAGTAATTTTTTGTTGTAATAAATTTCATCCACTCATATTTATTTATTTAATAAATGAATATTGTAAGACTACAGGTCTTAGTAGAGAAATAATTGTTTTCGAGCGCTCCAAGCTGGTTTCGACAGGCCAGTTGGCTTAGTTGTTTGTACTCCCGTTTCTATGACACAGTAGTTCGGGGCTCGATATCGACCGGCCACATTTTTGGTGATGTTCTTCATTAGAAGAATTCCGCCCTTCCGAAAGTACACTCCCTCATCTATTGCTTTTTGATTGGTTATAACCGCGCACAGGTGGGCCTGTGGTATAAGATGTCAATCTCATAATATACTGGACTGCCGATGACTGAGATATCGGGGCTCGAATCCCGGTAGGGTCTATTGGGGGTGTATTTTCCTAAATGGTTATGCAAATGTGGGTGCACATGCTTTGAATTCAACCTAACCTCATTCCTAAAATATAAGATACCACATATGCAAATAACTTAAACGGATAGTAAGACGCGGTGCTAACATATATTTATAAGTGGTATCATTAGTTTCTTTCTTCACCACGACGCGACGTAGCAGGACTGCCATAAAAATGCCTAATTCTATAAAACGTACCTAATCATATTTGTCTGTTTATTGTGCTATAATGCAAAATACTAACCTTAACTCACGTCTCATTTCCATCTCTCCTTAATGCCGCATTATTATATCAAGTTTTATAGCACCATATTTTCTTTCTCTTAGTTCTTCTCGTATTAAGGCCCTTCAATAGAACCGAATTTCATAAACGCCCTAAACCAAGTGGGCTTACAACGTTCCTGACTGGAGCTGTCCGTCAGTAGGAGAAAACCCGAAGTAGTAAAATACAAATGCCAATTCAATTTGTGTTATAACCCTCTTATTAAAACTACATCATTCGATTTATATAAATCCATTGTACGCCCCTATACCAGCTATCTTTCATTTCCCGCTTATTTAAGTCATAGGGATAGACGAAATATGTGGATTTATGGATTTTTCAAAGTGTAAAATTTCAAATTATGTTTACAAGTCCATATGTATAGGTTCATAGAAGCAGTTCTGTGTACATTCCATTAAACGTCAAACTCGTGTACTATTAAAGGATTGGTTGGGAATAGCAGACAAATAGGGCGGGACTCTTTAATTTGTTTCTATATCATATGACTGAAATGTAATATTTTTAACCATCCTTACACAACAACAAAACGAGTTTCCAATTTTAACAAAATTAATATTGTAAAATAATCCTACATAAATAAAACAACACTGTGCCTAAAATATTTTAATACTCAATAGCTAACAATAGTATTATTATAAACTATTCCAACCGAACAAAACCTAACCTTCCAGGTGTAATCAACATATTTTCTATGACATTCCGAACTCTTGAAATATCTTGCCCTAAAATACAGCCTTTTTATTTTTTAAACTATCTAAAATAATTGGTGTTATAATTGGAAACTTGCTTTTTTTTTATGAATGGTAAGATTAAATTTTCCATAATAAGATATAGGAAAAAATTAAAGAGTCCCGCCCTCTTTGCCGACTTTCTTGTTTTGCCAATATTTAACCTGAGCACAACATTTGATTGACAATATTTTATCTATCTAAGCATCTCCCCTTAACTCTTAGAGACTGGCATCGACTTATAATGAGCATCAATTAGAGGAGAGTCTAGATTTTGTAGGAACTGAGCTTACTTTGGGTAAAGTGTGCGCAGACTCCCGCCTCTTCCCCCCCCCACACAATCCCCACGAGCTTCTGGACGGTTCTTCAGTCTTTTGTAAAAGTGCAGTGTGTCCGGTGGTCGATCCTAAGACTCGGGTAGCACGAGATAGTGTGTCTTCCTCGGATTGAAGTGTCCTAGACGACGCGAGAGACTAATGAGGATCCTCTCGTCGAATCATTTGTGAAGGGAGATGGTGGAGTGTTTCCGGTCATGAGGGTGTTCAAGCGACTCTTCTCCGTCGACAACGGCTGTTCCCCGTAAGAAAACATTTCTTTTTTCTTTGGTGGTTACTGTTGTGTTGTTTTGTTTTGATTATAGTTTCCCGGCACTGATCGGGACTCGAACCATACCATAGTATCTTCAGATGGGATTGAAACCTTGTCACTCTAGGACAGGGGCTCGCAAAGTGTGACACTCGAGTTCTTTGTGTGAACACACGATAGTTTTAAATGTTTTGCCATATGTAATTAAGATCAAAAAGGTTGTTGTGAAAATGGTTTTTATTTGAATAAAACCCGTCATATGTTTTAAACTGATTAGTAAAATGTTTTAATAATCTACCTTTAAAACACGTAAGGTTCTCCATAAGTTAAATAATGGATTAAATAGTAAAGCTGGTATTTTATTTGTTACGGTTTTAGCCGCATCTAGATATCATATTCTGTAAATTGAAAAATTACACCAGGAGATGGCCATCGAACCCGAGACTTTTGGCTAAGTACACCAATGCTCTAACCGGTGAACTATCTAGAAATAGTCCCATAATAGCTTTGCTATTTATCCATCATGATATGTGGACTCGTACAGCTATATTGTACAAGTGGCAACAAAAAATCCAACTACCGAGTCGAAGCTGGCTGCGTTATCTGATAGCTCGTGATCTTAATAAAGCACACATTTGTAGCTGACGATTTCCGCACGTCCATCATGGACTCTGCCTTAAAATATTAGTGGAGAATGAACCTGGGCACAGGATGATTCCTAGATAGCTCAGTGGGTAGAGCATTGAAGTACCCAGTCAAGTCAAAGGTGCCGGGTTTGATTCCCGTGTCAAGGTATCATTTTTAAATTTACAGAACTAGTTTAGATAAGTTAAACTATTTGTCAATGTTTAAATTTAAATTTTGTCAAAATGAATGTTTTAAAGCTATATTAAAATATATTTTAAATTCATGACTTTAATTTTAAGCTAATGGTTCTCTAAATAAAATTATATATACTTACTCAAACCCCCAAAATGTTTGTATATTTGGCATGCGACCGGCCACCTTCGTTTAGTCTTAGATTTGGCCCTTCAAATATACACTTTGTAAACCTCTGCTTTAAATGATGGTCCCAACCTAGTGGCACTTGGATAGTTTTTATTCCCACCCCTTAGCCTCGTACTATCACACTTTTATATTCCCCGACGAGGAGTGAGCCATGTAAGCCGCCCCTATATTAGAAAACCCTGGAATAACCAGTGAACCCCTCTTTTAACATATTAAAAAAAATTGAAAACTAATTATTTTAGAATGAAAATAAATTCACAATTTTATCCCAATTTTTCGTTTGTCAACCAAATAATGCAGAAAACCACACTTCGATAAGGTTAGAGTGTAATCTTGCAACTAATTTAACGGTTAATCAGCCGCTACGTTTCCAAATGAAGAGACAAGTTGCACAAGGAACAAGTTTTGCATTATACACAAAGAAGTATGTGTCGTGCCACTATGCACATTATACACAAAGAAGTATGTGTCGTGCCACTATGCACATTATACACAAAGGTAGTTGTGCAACTATATACAGTATACACAAAGGTAGTCGTGCAACTATATACAGTATACACAAAGGTAGTCGTGCAACCATATACAGTATACACAAAGGAGTACGTATCACTATGCAGTATACACAAAGAAATCGTGCAACTATGCACAATATACACAAAGGAGTATGTGTCGCTATGCACATTACACAAAGGAGTACGTGTCATTATGCACATTATACACAAAGAAATACATGCCACTATACACAGTATACACAAAATGAGGACTTGTCATCATGTACTGTCCGATTTCCATATTAAACGCTTTTTAGAAGAAGAAAAAATATTTTTTCATGGTCTGTAATAATTTTTTTATTTGTGTTTTATATGTATTGATAATATTTCAAAAGTGAAAGTTCTCATGACTTAACGTATGAACGCGTTAAAGTAGATTAATAGTATATTTTATATCTGCAAATACTTGAAAGTAATAATAATAATATTTAGCACCGCGTCTTACTACCCGTTCGGGTTATATGCTTTAAGTACTAATTACTCTAATGGATTAGGAATTGGGAATGTTGAATTAGAGGAAGTGAACCCGCATTTGCGTGGAGGGAGAGTGGAAAACCATTTAGGAAAAGCCACCCCCAGTTCACCCGACCGAGATTCGAACCTCGATCTACCCGTCCTCAGCAGCCGAGCTCAACACGACAAGCGCGTTAGCCAACTACACCACCGAGGCGGGTACCTGAAAGTAGATTTATTAGTTTTTCTAGCTGTTAAATTACTTGTAAGTAATTATTTAGCTTTTCTACGTGTTAGAATACATGAAAGCAGATCTGGTGACTTTTTTATCTGTCAAAATACTTGAAAGTAGATCTAGTATCTTTTTATCATTCAGAATACGTGAAAGTAGATCTAGCTACTTTTTTATCTGTCAGAATACGTGAAAGTAGATCTAGTAATTTTTTTATCTGTCAAAATACTTGAACGTATATCTAGTATCTTTTTATCATTCAGAATACATGAAAGTAGATCTAGTGACTTTTTTATATGGCAGAATACGTGAAAGTAGATCTAGTAATTTTTTATCTGGCAGAATACTTGAAAGTGGATATAGTAGTTTTTTCATATATCAGCTAAGGCCATTCTGATTAAAATTAGAGTTTACACCGTACATATAAGTTATTTTATTTACCACGAATGAAAATATATATCTCTGGCACAGACGATAATATATTTTGTGTTGAAACAGACATTTACTCTACTCTCACCGTTTAAACCTTGAACATTTATTTTGAAGAAGATTTTTTTCTTTGCAGCGATTTTGGTTGTTGTTCCTTCACATACTACTTTCCGTCTGCACTAATTGTCTGGGGTCGCAGAAGGTAGACCTCAAAGGGAATGTATCTGAATTAAACTTGCATTTTTTTAAACACAGGCTTATCTTATCACACTACCGTATTAATCAAATACAACACAATTAGCGTGTAAGCAATATGGTGATAATCAGTAAGAAATTGGACGTTAAGGCCGCTACACACGTACAGGTACACCTGTGCAGGTATAAATGTACAGGTATACCGGATTTGCTAGTGCATCCACACAGTATAGTTTTTCTTCTTCAGATCACAGTTTGTAGTGCGGTGCTATACTAAATACAAGACGTCACCTACCTGAACTATTCCATTTTGGTCAAGGTAGGTGTCGTCCTGTATCGACTTACCCTTTAGACATGCTAAGTTTGACTATTTATTTTTATTTATCTACCACCGCGTTTTACTACCCGTTCGGAATATACGCTTAAGTAATAATTACGCTAATGGATTAGGAAGTGAGTCCGAATTTGCGTGGAGGGAGAGTGGAAAACCATTTAGGAAAACAACTCAGTTCACCCTACCGAGATTCGAACCTTGATCTCCCCGTCCTTATCAGTCGAGCTCAACACTACTAGCGCGTCAGCTAACTATTGTCCGTTCACGATAGATTTTTACCTGTATGACAGTTCAAAAATCAAATGTTTAGTTTTTGGGTTGCCAACACTTGTAAAAGGTCACAGTTTTGTTACAGTAGCCCCATGGTTTCTTTGGTGCTGACTGACAGTTCACAGCTGACTTCTGACAGCCAACATTTAGGTAGGCCTCTATACCTAAATTTTGACTGTCAGAAGTGACAGCTGCTAAACACACGTTTTTGCAGATAATATGGTTCGGCGTAGGGATACATAATTTGGTCTGGTAACGTTTCAAAGCCGTCAGCTGTGAGCTGTCAGCCAGCACCAAAGAAGCCATGGGGCTACTGTATAAATGTAAAGATCTTTAACTACCTGTTATATATTACATTTAAAATAACGTAAAATTACATTTTCTCATACTATTTAATTTTTTGTTGTAGTTTTCTTAGCAAAAACAATTTATTTTTATCCAACTCGAAACAATATTTTAATACAGGCATCGTATTTACTTGGAAAAGAGAAAATTCTTGTAATTTTTTTAAATACAATAAATTATTTTATGATTATTTTGTTGTATTTTGAAATATTTAACCGAATAAAATATTTTCATCAACTGCGTGTCTGCATCATTGTAAAAAACATGTTTATCGTTATGTTCAATCATATGGTTTAGATTCGTCAGTGGCCATTTTGAAGCTATGTTCGTTAGAAGTTTTTGTGAAAGTGGTGTGAATATTTTTTTAAGTGGAATAAAACTATTAAGAAACTTTGTGCCCGACCTCAAATAAATATATAAATAATATTGGCCTAAATTACTGTGGTTAACTATCACATTAATATATTATCATCTGTTTTTATTACAGTCATCCAAAGTGTAGATGTCAGCTGTTGGCGTAGTGATATATTACGAATTACTTCTAGGAGCATTTCGAGCTTTCATCCAGGTAAACTTAGCTCGTGAATGACTTATACGCCACCGAGGCGGGTAAGTTTGACTATGAAACTGGCCCTTAAATCCCAGAAGTCTGCCAACTCTCCACCTGGGGGCTCTACCGGACACGATTATGGAAGGGTCTCATTGACAGGGGAAAACACTATGCCACTGGAAGCATCTAACGTGGGTGACGTCACTGGCCACTAAAAAAATTACTCCATTTTAATTTATAATACTAGTCAAAATAACATTTTTCTTCCAGTTAATACTCACTGCGGATCTCTCAAATTTGTCCCTGTTGAGCTTACTAATCTCAATTTATCAAAGTCAACATGTGATTTTCGTGTCGTTTTTCCATTTCTTACTAGCCAAAGTTGAGGCGTGGTTATGCGCATGTGCGAGAATTCTATTACGTTACAGGAAGAAGAAACTAAAATTAAATTCGTCTTACAACAATTTTTACAATACTGGTGGTGAAAGGCCATATTTAAATGGCTCACTTAAATCTTAACTTAGTTCGCACCCCCCATTAGTACATCGCTCTAGGTGGAAATTCTTTAACTCCTTCATAAAATGACATACTTTTAGAGTGTATATGCATAAAGAAAAAGGTTGCCATTTTATATACAATTTGTTTATAGTTAAATTAATGATTTAGTGGCTGGAAAAAAAAATATTCTGGAAAACTCGGGGAATTTTAAAATATAGTTTACTGGACATCCTGTTTGATATCCAATCAGTGGCTTATCCTATACCTAATTGAAGGACAAAATGCAGCTCTACTCCAAATTCTCAAATTATCACTTTTGCCGGGATTACGATCAACTAACCGTTAACATAACGTAACATCTCTCTTCGTATTTTTAACTAGAAGCGAACACGATGCACTTAACTGGAACTTTCACGTTATGTTACGTGAAGTAATCACGTGTTCCTATCGGCCAATCGTGCTGCGAGCAACATCAAGACAAATATTAATTAGTACTTTGTTTGTGGTGTAGCGACTACTTGTTCAGTATAGTAAATGTGCAGACTCAGAACTATCATATGTCCTCTCTTTTTTATCCGGATGCCTTTTATTTTTATTTTTCGAGACGTAAAATAAATGTCCGATTAGATTTTTTTTTTGTCCATATGTTTGACCTGCAATGTTAACAAGGGAAAAAAAATTGCTGATTGGATCATATTTAATTTGGTCTATTATTTGGATAATTAAAAATTTCGCTATCGTCTGTTGGTAAGCCTGATAGTTTTCTGAAAAATGTCAAAGCGTAAATAGAAATGTATGTACGAGCTTAGGAAAAAAAGGTGTTTTTGGGGTGGTGAATTGGCAAAAAAAAAGAGAGAGATATTATTTATGAATTGATAAAGGGAATTTTGACGTTTAACAACTGTTTTTAATATCATGTTATGTGAACGATTATATAGTTATATAGTATTCTTAAACTTTTGAAAAAATTAGGAATAAGAGAAAAATACCCTCGGGGGCATTAACTATGTTACTTTTAAATATATTATGTGAATGTTTGATCAAATACATTTATACATTTGGAGGCTACAGGGGGAAAAGGAGTTGAGTCCAATTTTAACCCGAATTGAGATAGTGCTTCTATCTGCTAAGACAATCATGAGATGTTTCCAATGCACTTTAATTATGGTTAAAAGCTGTATTGTCCTGAAAAATGGGGTTAGTGCAAATTTACCCCTTTTTCCTATGAACACTTTATTTGCTATGTTCATTCCATCTCAAATCTTTAGGCCTATATTTCCTTACCAATTAAAAATAATGTCCTCTTTTATGCCCCCCCAAAAATATGGTAACCGTGTGCTAGGTGTAATGAGTTTTTTTTTTTTTCAAGTTTTCCACGAACCGGGAAAACACAGGAGAGTGTTGTCTGTTTGTATTAAGCATGTGCGAAGCTTCGAAATTTTTTATTTGAATACGAATCTTGATAATATTTGTATGTAACCGCACGGCCTTAATTGGAAAGCGAGTTTGTGTAATATTGAATGTTATGAGTTGTCAGCATTCCTTAGACAGAAACCAGGCCAGGGAAGCCCGGGTAAAGGATAGGGGAACCAGCCATCATGGCTGACTAATCAACACCCAAGTCTAGGGGTCACTCTGCCCGCTTCGGGACTACGTGGACTAGGACGCCGGTTCATCAGGGCTGCCACTCGAGCCCAGGGTGCTGGAGTTGGGAATTGTGTAGGGGTCACCTAGGAGTCAGACAGGCCATGGGGAACTCCTAGCAACACCTCGTTTTGTCACAATCTTCCGAGTATTCTCTAAGTTCTTTCGGTCATTATAATATCACTACCAACATAACATTTGTAATAGAAATAGTAGTACTAATAAACCTATTTAAAACCCAAGTTTGGAATCAATCACGAACCCACACATATACCCCGTCACCTCCCCCTTATCCTCGGCCATAATACATCCTAACCGATTTTATGGCCCTTGTCATAGGTAACAGAAGGAGATGGTGACATGTATTTGATTCGAAATTCCTAATCTAAATATTTTAAAGATTCGAATTGGGCTCGAAATGTAAAGTTCAAATAGCTCCCAGATTCGAACTAGGTGCAATTTTATTCGGAATTAGAATCTAAAAGTCAAACATTTGATTATTTAAACTTTTTAAATGAATTAGAATAGATATATTTAACTTGACCATATAAACGTACGAGTCTCTTAATATTTAAATGTTAGTAATTATTTGAACAAGCTTTATTGATCTTTGCGTATAACCTATATGGGTAGTAAGACGTGGTGATAATAATAATAATTTATTGATCTTATTTTTTTATTGGACTCTTATTAAAATCTATATAATTTAACCTAATATTCAATAACATAGAAAGATAATTTTTTGTGGGGAGGAGCATAGGGGTGCTATAAAATGTTAACTATACTTTTAGCCAATAAAAGTTTGTATACGTACAGTCAGCTCTGGTTTTAGTGAACATTCGGCTACAGTGAACCTAATTCACTGGTCCTTACCCACATGTATTTCAATGTGTGTTAAAAATTCGTTTATAATGAACACACAACTTCGGTTTTAGTGTACATAAAAATTGAAACTTTCGATAAGAAATGTCATTCTAACATCATAATTCTTTAAAAACATGACCTTTTGGTTGTTTAAACTTGAAGACACCGATTCTCTGAGTTCTTGTTTAGGCAGCACAAAGCTTGACTGAAAGTACGGAATGTGGAGGGGGAGGGTTGAGCTTAAACAGTCACTGTACTCATTGACCTGGCTTGAGTTTTATTACCTTTGTGGCAAGTAAAGGAAGACTGTCTTCTCAGTTGTATTAATAAGACAGGAGTTACAGGACAGTTAATTACAGCCTGTGGCCATTTAGTAATGGTTTTCACTAATCCATTTCTTCGAGAGGGTATATAGAACTCAAAAAATTATACTTTTTTAATCAGTTTAGTTTTTTTGAATGCATGGATAGTGTGGAATCAAGTGTTGAAAGAGAACAAACTCTGGATAAGGATCTGGAAAAAATATTAATTAAAACTGTATACAGTAAACAGCATTATGTAACAGATTTTTTTAATATTAATTAATATATTTCAATAAAGAGCGATTGTATTTGAACTCTTTATTTTCCGTAGAGGTTCATTATAACCAGAGTTGACTGTGTATATATATATATATAGACCCCATGGGGGAGGGGGTTAGGGAGTGGAACTCCACCCCACCCTTTCTACGCCCTTGCTAATATTTGATTTGGAAACATTTCATTATAAAATATTTCATTTGAATTCGATTCGAACCAACTTTATTTTATGTAGTTCGATTTGTATTCGATTCAAAATCCAAAACCTTGGCATAGCATAGCTTAGTTTATATAAACCAGAGAAAACGCTGGAAATTTCACAAAATAGATTAAAAAACTGTTAGTATTAATTTTCAATTTGTGAAATATTACTGAAAGCCTGAAATAGCAGACTCTTACATTTAAAAAAAAAACTAATTGAAATTCTCGTTGATTCGATTACGTGTTTCTCCTTCGCCCCCCACCCCCACACCTGATGGAGTAACAACTGCAAATAATTCCTCGTCAGGATCAAATCACCCCGTTCAAAACACTAATTACGTGACTTTAGACTACTAATTTTTTGAAAAAAACAAAAAAAACTTATTTGAAGCCTCTATAAAAATAAACCTCAATGGTGTCAGCCCGCAAGCGAGATATACCGACCTAGTGGCCGCAGTATTTTGGCGAAGATACTGCAAACATTTGCAAATAGAGGGTGCCATGTGGTCAGCACAACAAACCCTCCGTCCGTTAATAAATCCTACCTTAATCTTAGTTGTTTGAAGAAATAAATGTCTTTCGAGAGACCTAGAAAAACACGATTTTTGTAATAAGAAAATATTAGCAACGCTGTTTTTTCCAAAGGATTACTCATTTTCTATCTTCGTAAATGTTGATACATTTCGTCTAATATCTTTCTCATCCCTATTCCCTTAATTTAAATATGTGAATAGCCCGGACATGTTAATAGACCGGATAAGGAATAAGACTTGGAGTAGGGATTAAAAAACACAACCCTTGTCTTGTGTCAAGTACCCGAATAAACAATGCATACAAATCTTACCCCTTTGACAATGCCCCTCTTGACGAAAAAAAAATATTGGTGGATTGATAACTTGCAATTTTCGCGACACGGAAAATACTTGGAGCCTTGCAGGGGTAATTATTGTCAGGTTGGATCGATAGCACCTTAGCTCAGACACTCCTTCTGCCCCACCTAGGCTCGTTACCAAACTCAACACGTCACGTGACGCGCCGGGCTTCTCCCTACACTTGCTAATGTATGAACTGACTAATTTGCTTCATTTACACCAACAATAATTTCTTTTTTTCCTGCCATATACTTCAGTGGCTAAACTGTCCAAGGCAGGGGTGGGAATCCTGCGGACATTTGAGGTGTTTAATGCGGCCTTCTCGCATATTCTGTTAATACCTATGTTTCTTAACCGGGTTTTAAATGTTTTAACTCTCAAATGAAGTGTATTTTAACTAGATAAAATAAAAAAATTGTTATTTCAAACCATTATGTTAAAAAAAACAGGGTTAAATGCATCTTTGAGAGCAGTTGGATGCATGGACGATTGCAAAGAATGAAATAGTATCAAACGAGGAAAAAATGGCAGTATATAAAAGTGTGTTGATGCTAACATTGTTTCATGGATGTCAAGCGTGGGTTTGTCTGGAGAAACACGAGAGAAAGGTGAATGCTGTTAGAATAAGATATATAATAAATGTTTGTGGAGAGAATCGTATGGACAGTCAGTAATGAATGGGTGCTGATGGAGTGCAGTTTGAAAGGGAATCCAATAGGTCATTGTGAATGTAGCGTTGGTTTGGGAATTTTGAGAGGATGTGTGTGGATCGAGTGACGAAGCAAATATATAGAGGTAGAGTGTATGAATCAAACGGAAGGGGTAAGCAATGTAAGACGTGGCTAAATGTTGTAGACGAATGTGTGAAAAAGAGAAACATTAAGAGTTTTAAGAATAAAAGAGCATGTATGACTCGGTGTATGGATATTGTTGAAGCGAAGGGAGTATACATGGATTGGGAAGTGTGGAGAAAGTTAGTGAGGATGGATTAAGTAATGAGTTTTTTTTTAGCTATATGCACAGATCATTGCCTTTCCCGTAAGGGGACGGCGTGATTATGCATGTAATTAACCGCTCTAATTGACCTAGATATCCATGGTTGGTGCACTATCGTATTATTAATTTGCCACTCGATACCAATAGAGCCCTCGGCGCAACCTCAGCTTCATTCGGAAACAACAATTTAGTTTCGCGTTGCTAGTGCAGAAGTCCAATATACGTGGTAATTAAATACTCCTTACTATTATTTTATTTTTTTAACCGTTCCAAGAGGCCAGAAAAACATGGCATAGCTCTTTCTAAATGTCACTTTTATTTTACTAAATTCTCTAGTTTTTCCATACCTGAACTTTTTTTTAATAAAACTTGATCTAAAATCGAATATAATATCTCTATTTTAATGATTCCTTTTGACCTAACTTTTTCTCTGTTTGAATATGGATATAATCTAGAAATACGCACCTCAAGAGAAACGAACTGGAGATCTCCAACCAACTGGTAAGAGGTCTGGGACTTAATAACACCTAGGAACCCAAGGTCTACTAAAAGCACACACGAAAGGTGGGGTGTGGTGCTAGGTAGTCTGTCTATCTCTTATTTTGGGCCGTTTTCATAGTCAGACTTTGTACGCCTCAAGTGCGGCGCTACACTAAGTACAAGACGACACCTACCTAAACTCTAATGGAATGTGCCAGTTTCCTATGCGAGAACGGCCCATTCCATTCGAGTTTAGGTAGGTTTCGTCACGTAATTAGTGTAACGCCGCACTCGAGGCGTACTAATTTTGACTATGAAACTGGCCCTTTATTTACTATACATGAAGTGTGCAGCCTCATGAGGATTCCGTGAAGTGTCGCGTGGCTTTTCGATCTCAAAAGGTTCCCCACTTCTGGTCTAAGGCCTCACTGGCCTGGACTGGCCTGCTGAAGATGGCGAGATTGGGTTTCGAATCCCGGTTGGTTCTACTGAGGGTGGTTTTTCCTAAATCAGGGGCTCTCAAACAGTTTTTTTTAAAATTTAATCTCGTTTATGGATTTATGAAAAGGGGAATTGGTTGGGTTTTTTTGCACCGCTTCTTACTAATCGTTCGGGTTACGCGCATAAGTAGCCTACTAATTACTCCAATGTGTGTATGGATGAGAAGGTTTGAATTTCGAAGAAATATACCCGCATTTACGGGGAGAAAAAATGGGATAGGTAAAACCCACAGTACAACATTCCGACTGGGTCTCAATCCCTTATATCCCCGTCATCGCCTCATCGGCAGTCCAGTCTTTTGCGACGCCTTAAGGACCGCTCACACGTAGGTTAATCTAACCGTGAAAGTTACGTCATAAGGACTGCTTACACATCATTTAATATAACCGTGAAAGTTACGTCTTCCCGAACGGGTAGTAAGACGCGGTGCTAAATATTAAAGTTACTTCTTAAGGACCGCTCACACCTAGGGGAATCTAACCGTGAAAGTTTTACGTCTTAAGGACCGCTCACATCTAGGGGAATCTAACCGTGAAAGTTTTACGTCTTAAGGACTGCTCACACCTAGGGGAATCTAACCGTGAAAGTTTTACGTCTTAAGGACCGCTCACACCTAGGGGAATCTAACCGTGAAAGTTAATTTACTATACATGAAGTGTGCAGCCTCATGAGGATTCCGTGAAGTGTCGCGTGGCTTTTCGATCTCAAAAGGTTCCCCACTTCTGGTCTAAGGCCTCACTGGCCTGGACTGGCCTGCTGAAGATGGCGAGATTGGGTTTCGAATCCCGGTTGGTTCTACTGAGGGTGGTTTTTCCTAAATCAGGGGCTCTCAAACAGTTTTTTTTAAAATTTAATCTCGTTTATGGATTTATGAAAAGGGGAATTGGTTGGGTTTTTTTGCACCGCTTCTTACTAATCGTTCGGGTTACGCGCATAAGTAGCCTACTAATTACTCCAATGTGTGTATGGATGAGAAGGTTTGAATTTCGAAGAAATATACCCGCATTTACGGGGAGAAAAAATGGGATAGGTAAAACCCACAGTACAACATTCCGACTGGGTCTCAATCCCTTATATCCCCGTCATCGCCTCATCGGCAGTCCAGTCTTTTGCGACGCCTTAAGGACCGCTCACACGTAGGTTAATCTAACCGTGAAAGTTACGTCATAAGGACTGCTTACACATCATTTAATATAACCGTGAAAGTTACGTCTTCCCGAACGGGTAGTAAGACGCGGTGCTAAATATTAAAGTTACTTCTTAAGGACCGCTCACACCTAGGGGAATCTAACCGTGAAAGTTTTACGTCTTAAGGACCGCTCACATCTAGGGGAATCTAACCGTGAAAGTTTTACGTCTTAAGGACTGCTCACACCTAGGGGAATCTAACCGTGAAAGTTTTACGTCTTAAGGACCGCTCACACCTAGGGGAATCTAACCGTGAAAGTTTTACGTCTTAAGGACCGCTCACACCTAGGGGAATCTAACCGTGAAAGTTACGTCATAAGGACCGCCTACACATGAGTTAATCTAACCGTGAAAGTTACGTCATAAGGACCGCTTACACATCAGTTAATCTAACCGTGAAAGTTACGTCTTAAGGACCGCTATAACTAGACGAATCTCATCAAAGAACTAGTCAAAAAATAATTTAATTCATCACCAATAAGTACAGGCAGATTTGATGTATACATTGTTTTCACGTTATAAGTACTCTATTTTGACGTCAGAAGAATACTTATTTTGATTGGTCTACTAACCACACATTGTCCTTGAAAGAGAACAATGGGACGAATGGCGCGCTCACCTGCTACGAATGTATAAAGCCACGCTTCCTGCCTAATGTAATCACTTGATATTTTGTACTCCCATTCATTCTCGCTATTGTGAGGGTTGAAAGCTTTAGTGTAACAATCGGGCTAGTCCATTATTTTTAATTATTATCTAAAGTAGTGTTTCCTAAACCGTAATAGGCTGATGCACACTTAGTTTACCAATTACCATGTAAGTTAGTAAGTAGTCTTACCTTGATTGACTAAATTATGACCTTGAGTCATAAGGGAACAATGTAAAGTAAGCTTGCTTTCTCTCAGGTTCAATGAAGAGTGATTTATATTGATATTATTGATCGATTGATCGTGTAAGAATTCAATTTACGAACTAATTTAACAAACATTATAAAATCCACTCTTCCAAGCTCTTCAATCCATCATTGTGAAAATAAAAAGCGTATATTTTCACCAATGATAAAAGTTTCGACTTCACTTTTCTTACGAATTGACATATCTAACAGATAATTTTTTAACACAGTGTCTTACTACCTGTCCAGTCTATACACGTATGTACTAATTAAGCTAATGAGTAATGAGTTAGGGATTAGAAAGGTTAAATTTAGAGGAAGTGTACCCTCTTTTGCGTGTAGGTAGAGTGGACAGCCATTTAGGGAAAGCCACCCTCAGTATACCTGACCGGGATTCGAACTTTGGCAGCCTAGTTTATTGCGAGAGTGATGCCTCAGACCATGCGGCCACCGAAGCAGGTTTAAAAAAAAGCTACTAAAGCTAATTTCACGTATTCATATGTCAAGGCATGTGTCCTGCAACTATCACTTTTGATAGATAATAAATATTAATATCTATAAAATAACACTAATAAGATGGGGAACAAATGTTAAGGTCGGCCGCAAATAACTATGTTTGTACTGTATTTTCTAAATCGTGTTCAAAATTACTATTTGTAAGACAATCAAGGTACTCATTATGTTGAGCGGGAGAACCTAAAGTAAATGCAATTTTGAGTTCACAATAAGTAGGCCTACGTAACAGGATATCCCACACGTTCTTCAAATCCAACTAATGAGCTAAGTGTCCTGCTTTCGGTTCCCGGCATGGGCGAAACATCCATCATCTAGGAAATTGACTCTTCCACTTTTACTTTGATGAATTAACGACCGGAGTAGAGGACTTAAGGTTTTGTTTGTTGATCTGTGGGGAATCCAGAAAATGCGTCTTAATTACCACAAATAATAAAGTCATAGGCCCTTCCACTTCCCCATCTTCTCTCTTTTACGTTAAAGCGCCTTTAAATGTTTATTAAAATATAGCGAAATTCAACTATGGACTACATTTGTAACCTAATTAATAAAAATAATTTTCTGCATCGGTGGCCTCATGGTCTAAGGCGTCACTCTCGCAGTAGACTAGATTGTCTATGACAAGAAGATCGAGGTTAGAATCTCGGTCGGGCGTACTAAGGTTGTTTTTTCAACAACAAAATCCACTCCCTCCACGCATATGTGGATACACTTTTTCAAAATATAGATTTCCAAATCTCTCACCATTAGTGTAATTAGTACCTAAGCGTATAATCCGAACGGGTATCAAGATGCGGTGCTTAGAAAAAAACTGCTAAAAAAATGAGCCTTGAATACTGGAGTAAAATGCCCTTTCCAACCGACTTGACGTGTGAGGGTGAAATCGTGATAACCGGTGGAGTGGTGTAGAGTGACGTCGCGGGGTGGGGGTTGACGTTGATGACTCCCCAACTATCGATTGTTGAGATATTATCACGTAGTCTTGATCTCGCTCGAGTTCTACCTAATACCCTCTTTGAGGACTTCCTTAGTTTACAATAGAACCTCCGTTTCCTTGACGCATAAAGCCCAGTGTAAAGACTCCGTATTCGTAGTTCTTGGTCCTTAGAAGTTCTATTCGCGACTGCACAGTATATTCCTTAATCACGTGACCGTGTCACCAACCAATTAGATAGTCGGATACTTCGTCCGGGAAAACATCGTAGAGTAAAATTTCGAAAGAAAATCGTCTACAGCAAGGAGCAATCATCAAGCAATCAGCCGATTCAATAAAAGAAACCAAACTTTTCTGAGAAAATGTCCAGGATAAACTTGAAATGTATGTTAAGTACAATCATAATAAATATGTTAATAGCGCAATTTGAACTATCAAAATAATAGTTTGTTTGCTGCTACTGGTGCTTTTATTTCGATACGTGCGCACGTATTTACTTAACCTTGACTGGCAGTCCATATAAACTAGTCCTTAGAAAGTTAAATTTGATACAGCTTCTACGGAATAATAACTTAATGGATGAAGATTCTGTAAACAGAGCAATCTGATGACTGTGGTATCGATTTATTACGGACCACCGCCCTATGTATACGGAGTGTGTAGACGGGGCTTTACGTGACGCTCTGCGGATTACTGGGTGGGCTGTAAAGCAGGTGGATGTCATTTTGAGAACTTTGCGTCATCGATCGCACCCTACTACCGTCTACAGGCCACCATTTTGTTTATTAAAATAACTCTGGTCGTATTTTTTAAAAGTCACACCTGACCAACGGCCTAAAATGTTCTTCGAGAGACATCCGTGGACTACTTCAGTCTCGTTTCTCTAATTTTTTTTTTGCGCTGCTTTTTACTCCCTGTTAAGGTGCTAATTACGCTATTGAGGTAGCAGGGTACCTACCATTCGGGAAAATCAGGGAAAACTGGAATTAGCCGGCAATTTGAAGTGATCAGGAAAAACGAGAATAAGTCGGGAATTTGGTAAACTACAATAAAAATCCGGGAAAATGTTGTTTTACTCAAAATATTAAATACAATAATCATTAAATCGGTACATTATAATGTGATTCAAACTGTCTTTTTTTCTGTAACTGTGTAATGTATTTTTAATCCCTAGTAAACAATGTTTATACGAATTTAAAAAATGCTTATTTCTTTTTTTTAACTTATTTTTATTCACAAAAAAGATTAACTATAAAAAAGAGGAGGGAGGAAGGGAACGAGTTAGAAGGATGTGACATACTTTTTACTCGAGAATTTTAGGAAATTATCGGGGTAAATCAGAGAAAAGGTTGAGGATTTCATTGGTCAAGTTGAGTAGACACATAAGTTAGGGATAAGGAAAGATTAATTTAGAGTACGCGTACTCGCATTTGCGGGGAGGGAGAGTGGAAAAACATCAGTCTTGTATTTTCTTGTTTAAGGAGGGATAGCTAGGAAGTCCATATATATCCCCCCAAAAAAACGTGGGTACGGTCTTAGAACTGGTTACATTAATATTATTACTTTTATTAGCACCGCGTCATACTACCTGTTCGGATTATACACACTTACGCTAATGTGTAATGGTAGGTTGATAGTTATATGAAATGGAGGACCCAAAGTTTAACGTTGGATCCGAGCCACGGTGGTGGCCTGGCATTCCTCACATTCACAAGTTGTGATTAATACACGTCTTGTCAGAGGTGAAGGAAGTGTTTGGCAATCAGATAAATCTGTGCTGGGACCGAGGATTGAACCCTAGACTCCAGCACATAAGTCCGACACCTTACCCCTAGACCGTCAGGTCACCGTTACATTAATAATTACGCTGAAGAAAGGAAGGCTAAGGAAGGCAGAATTTGGGAGAAAATGTGTCTGCATTTGCGGGAAGGGCTAGAGGAAAACAATTTAGTTAAAAACACCCGACCGGGACTAAAACTTGGATCTCCCCGTCACCGGTATTCCAGTCTTAGCGTGAGATTGACACATCAGACTATGAGACTACCGACGTGGCCCAGTGGCGGCTCGTGTATAGACACTACGGAACTGCAGCACCCCCTATTTCCACTTGATATTCTCGATAACATTTAATGTAATGAGTCCTTTTTTCTTTAATTCTTTATTTTTGCAGTACAATATATATTCCTTAAGCTTAGTGTCAGTACTTCAATAGCCATCCCCCAGTTTATGAAAAATATACAAAAATCTTTGTATGGAACTGTGTGCTTTACAGTGCCAGCGACGTGGTGTTTGACTGTTGGTCATAGGAGAGGGATGGGGAGAAAGGCGGGACTGCCAGGTAGAGAGAGAGCACTGTTGCTCTCGTAGTTACGGCTCTGGCGTGATGGTGGAAGGAAGTTTTTTTACTCGGCGTGTTTTGTGCTTAAAAACCGTGTACCATATTCTTGAATGTGATAAAATGTAGAAGAGTGTAGGATTAGATTGTTATTCTGCTTCCAGCTATTCTATTTGATTCACTTTTTTTCAGTTCTTTTATTTAACAGAAAGACTAAATGCGCTTGCAGTACTTTCAATGGAGACAAATTTCCTCAATTGTCATAACAGGGATCAAGGAGAAAATTATTGAACCTTTTGCACAAATTAAAATAAAAAGAATGGATATCATTTTTAAATGAATATATCAAGCTTGAACTGTAACAATTTAAGTTAAAGTAAGTAAACAGGTTTTTTTGTTAAGATTTTATCACGTTCTTGAATAAATTTTCTTTTTATACGTGTTTTTTTTTTTACTTTTACACAATTTTAAAACAAAGGCTAAACATTTTCTGGAGCATCACCCCCACTA
>CABFOV010000702.1:113185-124131 GCA_902141375.1 Timema poppense
TAAACATTTTCTGGAGCAGCAACCCCACTAATTTTAGCTACGAGCCGCCACTGGATGTGAGTATGTGTAAAATTAAATCACTTTCATTATATGCATCGCTACATTTAATTTTACAGACCTAATTTATTGACACTGTCAAATAACACGAATATCTAAAAACATGACTATAATATGAATTCTCTTAAATAATGTTAACTACCTTCTGTGGCTCCCGGTGGCAATTTTAGAATAGCTAAGCCCGAAAAAGCCAATACTTTTTTTCCCGTTATATTCTAGTTTGATTATATCTAGGTGTTAAAATTCTCCTCCTATGGCTATCAGACTATAACTTATGTATGGAGGTCAACTTTTTCCTGACTAGGAAGTACTCACACTCTGCCACGACTTCCTAACATCTTGTATGATAGTAATAAACTAGGCACGAGTTGGCAGGGAGTGCATGCTGAATTAAGTTCGCGGCACGAACACCTGCGGTCCAACTGAACAGTCGTGAGGAGGTTTGTAGACAGAGGTAACCAATCGTTTTGGACGCCTAAGTTTTGTCATCACGCATCAATCAAGGTGACGCAATAGTGACTCGTATGTAAGATAGACTACTTCTTTCCTTATTAGTACGCAAACTTTAAACACACCCAATCCACTAAGCATATTATTCCACGGGCTAGGAAATGGGAGGGTAACTTAGATGAAATTCACCCACATTAGCTTGTGAAGACGGAATTAAAAACTTAGTGATAACTCACACGTGGATAACCGTTCCCAAATGCACCGGGACGAAATTAGAACCTCGGCCTCCCCGTCTGCAGTATTCCAGTCTATTGCGAGTTTGACGTCCCAAACCGTGGGACCACCGATGCGGCTGAACTATACCAGGGATTCCCAAACATTTTGGACCAAAGAAGCCCTTGCACCAGAAAAAAAAATACAATGCTGGAAATTCCCAAACATTTTGGACCAAAGAAGCCCTTGCACCAGAAAAAAAAAATACAATGCTGGAGCCCTCATAAAAAAAATTATATTAATATTATGAACATTCAATAGCGACAGTTAAATTTTAACCCGCTTCGTTGGCTGCAAGGCTTAACTAACGTCTCGCAGTAGATTGGACTACCGATGACGGGGAGATCAGGGTTTGAATCTCGGTCGGATGTATTTTCCACGGAGATGGGGGTAAACTTCTTATAAATATAACCTTCCTAGTCTCTAAACCACAAGTGTAATTAGTATATAAGCGCATAACCCGAACGGATAGTAAGACGTTGTGCAATAAAAACAGTTAAATTTTACAAATATATAAGTAGACCTATTAAACAAACGGAAAATACCACAGGTTCTGGCTGCACCTTTGGTAAATATCCTTTATTCATAGTTAAACGAATTTTAAATCATAACTACTCATGCTATTTTATAGTGTGGAAAATAAATAAAGAATAGTCCTGTTATAAAATTGTCTCTCAGAACCTGAGATAACTATGGCGGACCACAATTTTAAAAACGCTGAGCTAGACTACTAGACTGTTTGATCAAAAATAAGTCAGTCGACTAATGTTTTGGGTCTATATTGCAACGTACTTGAAACGTAAAAGGAACGTGTTTATTCGCCCTAACCCCTTTAGTAACTTTTTCTTGTAACCCACATTGGTGTTCACGCAGTCTTAGGCCCAGTGCACACATCCGGTTTTTTTAACGTACGGTGTCGCTGCGGTGCCGTTAGCGGGACTGGACAGATCAATACACACGCTGCGGTTGAAATGGCGCACAATACTCACTCTGCCGCCATCAGAGATGGATGTATATCGGAGAAAAAGTGTAAGTTTGGCTTATCTTGTATACAATCTGATTAATAAAATTAGAAAATAGTTGAGCTAGTTTTTGTCTCTAAATAAGGTACTTGAGAGACCGTAGCTGCGTGTGCGGTACCGTTGCGGTGCTGTGGGGAACTGCGAGCTAATATGCACGCAAGATGGACGTACGGTACTGCAACGTCACCGGAGGTATGTGTACCACTGCTCCATCTACCTTATAGTATCCCAAACCATAATTCCGGAACCACGCGTTAAAAAAAAACTGATGTGTGCACGTGGCCTTAAAGCTCTCAAGTAACTGGGTTGTTGGTGACGGACGATATTAGAATCTCGACTAGGTGCAATTTGGTTGGTTTTCCAGATGTGGTTTTTCCCGTCCTGTCTCCCCACTAATACGAGCGTACTATCTCCAGCCACTGTACCATCCAAATACCAAGCCCTTAGAATAATTGGTTAATAACCTATACTTCATTCACGGTAGGAATTAATCTTTGAAAAATCTTTTTTCCTACCAATATCCTACTATATAATATATGTCTGGTAGGGAAAAAGGCCTTTCAGAAAACAATTCCACGCTGAACAGACTTTAGGTATCAAACGTACTAATAAAAATATATTTTTGTAATCTTATAGCCATTCGTATTCAGCAGTACAAATCTTCACAATACCTCCTCGATGGGTGTAAAATAAGAATTGGTAATTGATGGGTTTTTTTTAAATCACGACGTCTTACTTTACTTGTTCAGGCTACACGCAAATACGATAGTTACGCTAATGTGGTTCGAAAAATGAAAGAACGTATTTTAGAGCTAATCTACCCGTATTAGCTTGGAAGGAGAGTGCAAAACTATTTAGGAAAAAACATCCTCAGCATATCCGACCGGGATTCAAACCCGGATCTCCCCGTCACCAGTAAGCCAGTGTAACGTGATACTGACGCCTTAGAACATTTGGCCACTCATGCGGGCATTTGAAAGTTGAATAACGGCTTATGAACTGGATGTTAGTGGCAGGTCATTTACTGAGTAAGCAGATGGTTTAGAAAAGGCACGCTAAATACCCTTCGTTGAAAATAAAATAGGCCTGCCCTGAATATCAAACGCCTTGGTGCTCTCTACCCATCTACATGGGTTGTGCTCTCGTACATTCTGATTTAGCTGAAAGAAACTCTTTACAGATCTGAACTTGTATAAAAACTATGAATTAAAACAATTTTCATAGTTTTTATACAAGTCGGGTCATCTGCTACTCTTACTTTTAACAGATAATATCCAATACCTTTGAAACTATACTACTAATAAACTAACATGGTTTTAGTATTTACAGCAAATATATATATATGTTTTTCATTTTCTAAAAGTTCCTTCTACAGGAATCCTAGTATAGATATTAAAAAAACTCCATGGCGTGAGCCCGCAATCGAACTATACCGGCTGAGCAGCCATCGCCGTTAGCGATGACAGTGTCATCATTTACGGATAGAGGGTGTCATGTGGTCAGCATGACAAACCCTTCGGCCGTTAATTTCAATTTTCTAGGTTGAAGATGCTACTTATTTATTCAAGTAGCTCCTCATTTGGCCTCACGAGGCTGAGTTTGACCCACTGCTACACAGAAAAGTTCTGGAAACGCTCGGTATCGAACCCGGAACCTTTGGATCAGTTGCAAGACCGAAAATAATTCTACTCAGAACACTAAGCAGGCCATACTCATTCACTCTTATTATGTTAACTTTAACATATTTTAATACAATCCGTGCCAACTACTAGGTAAATCAAGGTATTCTTACTCGGAAATCCGGGGATGGATCCCGACTCAATCTACCGGTGATGAATGTTTCGCATTATTATAATCCAATCCCCTTTCGATACAACTTGTCGGGCAAATCCTTGACAAAAATTGATCACACGTGTACTTTAATTAGGTCGTTAATCCTTCTCGTACTAGACTTGTTAGAATACGAATAAAATAAATCAAGTTATAATAAGACGGGTTTACTTAAATTCCGTCCCAAATATTTCACTACCCCTAAGCTTCTGTGTAGATTCGCTCCCGTCATTAGTAAAGGCGGTGTTCATTTTATTAAAAAAAGGTAAAAATAATCATTAATAAATTGATGAAGCTTAACCCATTATATGTTTTATAAAATGAAATAAATGTAATTTTCTTGCCTTCATTGTTTTTTTATATACCATTTAAATTCAGAATTATAAACAAATTATGACGAATAATCAGACAGTTATTGCAACTATTGTTTTTTTTTAGATCTGACCTCTGTATTAGTCTAAAAATGTTATATTAGTATAAAAAATGTGCTCACATTGAAGTAAATTTGTTAAGTGAAACGAAATAGTTTTCATTATTATATTACATTTGCTATAATTTACTATATTAACTATTGTTTATCAAAGGGAGGATTAGGGAGGTATGCAATTTACATTATAGCCTTATAATTATGGGAAGGAATTTATATGTGAGCTTAAAATTGTGGGACGGAATTTACCAAAAACTAGTCGGAGGGCAATTATAAACGTCTTCAAAAATAAACTTAAAACCACTCTTTTTATTTTTTTTACCTGTCGCTCTTGACAAATTATGTCATTGTGTTGGCCACCCCACATTTATTTCTGGAGGCTCTTAAGATGTATGCCATTCTGACCATACAATATGGGCCTGAGCTGGGAGTGGAGGTAGCTCAAGAAAAGGTAATTTTTTTGTAGTTTTTACAGCAAAACTCATTTTGGCATAAATAAATAAAATATTGCTTCGTTAGAAACACAAGAGTTTAATTTTCTTCACATGATGATATCAACAGTAGTTGAATATATTGCATAAGCATAGCGGCACTAGATGACAAACTTTTTAAATGAAGAGAAAAAGTTGTAACTAAATTCCAGAACACCCCTGAAAGAGATTCAACCACTGTTGACGTCATCATGCGAAGAAAATTAAACTCTGTTTTTCTACTGTAGTGGTGACCTGGCGGTCTAGGGGTAAGGTGTCGGACTTCTATGCTGGGGGTCCGGGGTTCAATCCTCGGTGCTGTTACAGATTTGCCTGGTTACCAAACCCTTCTTTCACCTCTGACAAGATGTGTATTAATCACAACTTGTGAATGTGTGGAATGCCAGGCCTCCACCGTGGTTTGGATTCCACGTAGTAGGTCCTCCATTTCATCTCACAATCACCCTACCATTACACATGAGCGTAAGTGCGTATAACTCGAACGGGTAGTAAGACGAGGTGCTAACAACAATAATAATAATTTACTGTAGCGATATTTTATTTATTTTAGTCAAAAAAAGGTTTGATTTAAAAACTGCAAAAACACTTCTTTTTCTCGCCTTCCTTAGACTACAACCGTTATACAGTCTTATATGTTACATAAGATTTTATGTTCCCTTGAGCTTTGAAGGCGAACCGGTAGGTAACTTGTGTATCAAAGTTCTTTAATTCTGACGTAGATTAAGGTACTAAGCTCGAAGTGTTGCTCTGTGGGGTTATTTTCCCAACAGAACAGGATATAAAGTAATTAAAATATTATTCTTGTGGGACGGCCGTAAAAAGAAATCAAGTGACACTGAAAAAACTCTAACCCGGCACGAAACTTGTGCTCTCGTTACCCAGGAAAATCAATATAAAGGTACGTTCGCAGGAATATTAATTTTGTTTACATTCCACAAAGAAGTGTATGTTTTTGAACCTAGTAGGCCTACTTAAAAAATAGTAAAAGTATGATTTGGAGAGTTTTGGCATGTACGGTTGGTGTACCCATTTTACTTTCTCTTAGACATGAATCAATTTCCAAGAATTGTTGAATCTATTCATAATATGTGCACTGTTTGGCATCCCATACTTATATTAACCAATTGTTTTCGCAATTAAAATTATATCTTAACACCCGAGAGATCTCAGCTTAAGGACACAAATTTGTTAACAAAATGTCAGTGTAGCGCTAAACTCACACCATTGTAGCACATAAATGGTTTCAAAATTTTGGTAAAAATAAATGGTACGCTGCACCGCAAGACTTTCTCCCCCTTTTATCTTAAAATAGACATTTACTAACAACTCGTAAGATTTGTGAAACGAAATAATAGCTCTACACACTGGTGTAGAAACACTGCACCAAAGATAATAAATGTAATAATATACACTTTTACTTACTCTATGGCATAGGAACTAGGAACACTGTTACAGAAAAATTGAAAAAAGAGAAACATCTTTGTTCACCTAAGAATCAAATTCATTTTAAAGACCACACTTAAAAAGTATATATATTTACTTCTAGCTCAGAAACTATTGATTTTGTAAAAATATATTTCAAATAAAAGATTTGTATCTTTATTAGGCCTATTGCAATTTTACACTGAAAAGCTATTTTGTATCAAATAGTAGTGGATAAGTGATGAAAATTGGAAAATATCTTCTATATATAGTACTCTCAAAGTCATTTTCATGAGAAAATTAGGCTGATTATTCTTAGCTTAGTACATAGTTATTACAAAAAAAAAGTTTAGGCCCCCCCATATAAAACAACTAGCACAAATAACTTGCATTGCCCGGGGTAACCACACAATACATTGCTTGGACACCCCGGGCAACGCTTTTCTTTTCTTCTACTAGACAAAATAATGAAATCTCTTAATTTTATTTCTTCCGGCCAGGTTTTTAGTAAACTTAAAAATAATATAATCGATAATTTAAAATTCCAGCTTTTAGGTACAAATGATTGTGCACAGGGGCTACTAATTTTAAAATTTCAGCCCTCTGCGTGAGGTAGATATCACGCAATACTCATGATAGCCAGACAAACTCTTCATTTTATTATTATAGAAAAGCTTCAGCCTATATTTTTACTTTCTCTTGACCCTCTAAGAGAAAGTATTGTGGTCGTAAAAAAAATCTAACTCGAAATTTTGATCAATGTCGACGTTTCATGACTCCCTAAAACAAAAATAGTGGTGTTCGCAATTCCGTCTGTCTTTACCTCGGGCTTGAGCCGAATTTTTTTTTACCGATTGGGCTATAACTTGATATATGGGGTGTTCGTATCGTCCCCCCGAGGGGTTTTTGGAATTAGATATCTAACCCTAAATTTAAACAAGATGACAATTCTCATTTTATCATGAAAATAACTTTGAGGATACTTTACATTAGGGAAATTTTCCAATTTTCATTATTTATCCGCAACTATTTGAGATACGAAATACATTTTCACTGTAAAATTGTAATGTACTGTTAAATATAAAAGTCTTTTATTTGAAATATATTTTTATAAAACAAATTGATCAAATACATATACTTTTTAATTCAGGTCTTAGAAAATGAATTTGATTCTTATTCTCTTTGATAGACAGAGATGTTTATATTTTCTTAATAATTCTGTAACAGTGTTCCAAGTTCGTAATGCCATAGAGTAAGTAAGAGAGTATATTATTCCATTTATGATCTTTTGTGTAGTGTTTCTATAACAATGTATATACCTATTATTTTTCTTCACAAATCTTACGAGTTTATGGTAAATGTATATTTTAAGATAAAAGGGGGAGAAAGTCATTAAGGTGCACCGTACCATTTATTTTAAATTTGGCTACCGCCTGCTTTGCTGGCTGCACGGTCTAACACGCTACTCTCGAAGTAGACTAGGCTGCTGATGGATCATGGAGCGATATGTGTGTGTGTGTGGGGGGGGGGGGGGGACATCCTCTAAGCAATCAGTCCAGCGTGCTTATTAATATTACCGCCCACCGTTGCCTTCTTGAGACCTTTCTCTCTTTGATGCTTCTTCCCTGTTGGTCGATATAACGCTTCGTAGGAAAGGGATGGTTTCTCCGATCCCCGATCGAGCAAGTGATGCCGTTCTGGTGTACCGGACATTGATTCTCTTCCTTCGCCCTCAGATGAACTCGCTGCTATATTGCGGCGAGATATAGGTACAATCCGTCCGCGTCAAATTGACCTTTTTTTCTTCTGGTTTGAAATAAACGTCAATCAATAATTAATAGGATGTGCTCACGTGAGGATTGACAACAAATATTATTGATATTTTAATTATTCTCCGTACTCCGCGTCATACTACCAATCCGGGCTGTACGCATATTGAAATGTGAGGGACAAACAGATTAGAGTTTAGAGGAAATGTATTCGCATTTTCCAGCAGTAGAGTGGCAAACCTTTTGGGGAAAAACATCTCAATACACCAGTTTGGGAGTCTAATCCCATTGGCAAATCAGACAATACGACACCAACGAATTGGTCTGCGTGCCCATCTGGTAAGTTTCAAATCATAGCTGACATTTTCTAGAAAGATAAAAGTAGCCAATTACTGCGTATTTTATGTAGGCCTAAGTAATTAAACACAATTCCTTTTATTATAAAACTTTCAATTTACTTGAAATTCCTCCGCACCGGTTTACATGCAGACAACGGCGTCAGTCTCGTTTGGTGTGGTATGCCAATGACCGGGAGGTCGTGGTTCACATCTCAGCAGATTATACTGAGGTAATTTTCCTTAATCACTTTCCCGCTCTCCCTTCTTTCAAATGAGGGTACGTATACTCTATAATCTAACTTCCTCACCCCTAAGCCATTAGCTTAAGAAATATTAAAAGCTACCATAAACAGACCCGTCGCAAAAAATAAAAATTAGAAATTAAAACTTTTACGCGACAATATTTTAATCGTTGTTTAGTTTTCCAACAGATGAAAACTGTTTAGAAATTAGAAACATCGACTTTTTACCTTATAGCAGGGGTTGGCAACAGGTCGATCTCGCAGCAATGTTCAGTCGATCGCTTAAGAAAACCACACCATCACGAAAAGGCGAGCTTATCTTGCATTATTCCACTATGGTGCAGCCTATAAGGTAGATTCATAGTATAGTCCCTCAAGGTCCTTTCAGAGTAAATGGAGTGTAAATTTTTTTGTATTTTTTTAATAAAGGTAGGGACATAAATGTTGGAGGAAATATTTAATTTACGGAATAAATACAAACTGGATACAAAAATAAATAAAAGTGTAGTGGAGAAATGAAGGGTGCTTGCGCAACCCTAGCTAAATTTTAAAGTCGATTCAGGCCCATAAAAGGTTTTTGACCCTTATCTTATAGGATAAAAGAGAAGTGAAACTTTAAGTACTACACAAGCATTAGCCGAGAAATGATTGGAAACCACTTTGTGGTAAAATCATGGCGCCCCGCGCACCCGGTCGCTAAGCTCCGCCGGTTATAAGTTTGAAGTTGTCTTTTCATCTTGGCAACCGTTGTTGGCCGCTACCTTGCTCGTGGGGGACACAATGAAATCTCCTTGGATTCCCTCCAAATCTGCCGGCACATCAGTGACGCGACTTTCTGAAATAAACACTGCGCTGACAACAACAAAAACTCGATTAATTGGATCTAAAATAGTCATCATCGTTTATCGCGCCCCCTCTTGCCTCGCTTGATGCTTTTATTTTCTGTAACAGTCTGCGCTCCGATTTAATAAACAGGTTTTTCAAACCCACCCTATTTTTTGATGTGGTAGAGGTTCCCGTGCTGTGTGTGTATACATAATCTTAAAGCAACTTATTTTTGTATTAAACTAAGAAATCATGGTAATGCCGGCAGAGACTTGCTGAAAGCCGCCATTCACTTTTGTTTGTCCTCTCGAGGTGACCTGGTGGTCTAGGAGTAAGGTATCAGACTCCCGTGCTAGGGGTTCAGGGTTCAATCCTTGGTCCCGGCACAGATTTATCTGATTACCAAACCCTTCCTTCACCTCTGACAAGACATCTTGTGAATGTGGGGAATGCTAGGCCTCCACCGTGGTTCGAATCCCACGTTAAACTGTAGGTCCTCCATTTCATCTCACAATCACCCTACCATTACACATTAGCGTAAGTGCGTGTAAACCGAACGGGTAGTAAGACGCGGTGCTAATAATAATAATAATAATGTCTGCCCTCCTCGCATTGGTGGTCACGTGTCGGCCTCATCTTCTCTGGTTTGCTGGTGACAGGGAGATCGTGAATCGAATCACGGCTAAGTTGTTTTTCTTTAATTGTTTCACATTCCTGCCACGCAAATACTGAACCATTTCCGCTAAAAGGGTATGTAGTAAACCATTCATAGTGATACGCGGTGGAAAAAACCTATCTTACACGCTCGCTTCTGTTGCCGCATGGTCTAAGGTGTCATTACCTCCGCGCAAACGGGGTACACTTTCTCTAAAGTCAATCTTCCTCACCCCTAACACATTAGAGTATCGAGCACACAGGTGTGCAATCCGAACGAGTGGTAAGACGTGGTGCTAAAAAAAAAAAGCTTAGAACTGAATTAACCAATTAAAAATAAAACTTTTACTAGAATGCGAACTTAGTTCGCTAAAATTGTTCGTATTCGGTTATTTGGCGTGCATTTTTTAAACACACTAACTTAATTACGCCTGGATATTTACTGATAGAATAACAGGAGGAACCCGTCTACAATAGTTAACAAATCCGTCAGAACCACCCGAATTATAACCAAGCCTCTCCAGAGTTGGTGTCGATCACACCAACCACACTAACCAAGGACTGTTTGATTTTACCTTGCGCTGAAGTAACAAGTAATCCCCCTCCCCCCAGTCGCTATTTATTACCCGCCCATTCGGGCTGTGCGCAGTTTTAAAACTACGCTGCTAAAAGGGTAGGAATGAGGGAATCTACCCGCATTTGCCAACGAGGGGGGAGAGTAGGACACCATTTAGGGATACCACCTTCATTATACCTGACTAAGATTCGAACCCCGACCTCTCCGTCACCGGCAGATCAAACTGTATGAGCCTGATGTTTAGTCCGCGTGATACTGGTAATCAGGAAATTCTCCCTCTGCTCCTGATGAGGATGGTAAGGGGGGAGGGGAGATATACGCAGCAAGTACGAGCCAGCAGCTAAAGAAACCACACGTCGCCCTAATTCGAGGCTCAACAGAAAACGGATTACACCCGTTCAAGGCGATGCTCGTAAATGTCCTAAATAGTTAATAGTTGCTTACAGTGGGCTTGACGAGTCGTTACGCCCTTTGTGCTGCGTTACCTGTGAAGGATCCTTGCGGTACTGGTATGTGTGAAGGATCCTTGCGATACTAGTCTGTGTGTGCATGCGGAGGCTGGCGCGATG
>CABFOV010000702.1:129056-156954 GCA_902141375.1 Timema poppense
AGGGGAGACCGGGGCTGATTGTAACAGGGGCAGGTTGTAACAGTGCCGATAGTTCCGCCATTATTCGCTTGAGTGACTTGTCAGTTTGGTCACAATAGCACTGGTGAAAGCTTTCAGTTTGAGTTGTGACTCTTTGAGAATCGGACGTCTGTACGAGCAGCAAGAGAGAAAAAATCATTTTTCTATAAGGTAAGAAAATATTTTTCAATAGACTTTTACCCTTATTCTCAGTAATTTACAATTTCGAAAACTAGTAGTGAGCTTTTTTTTTTACCATGAGATAAGAAGTCTTGTAGTTGTTTTCCCCTCTATTTATTATTGAATTGACAAATAGTGGTTATAGGGGAAGGGAAAAAGGAGTATACGATTAGCCAGAATAGAGAGGTAGTCCCAAAAAATGACACATACCATTGTATTTTAAGCCGTGTGTCGATTGAGACTTTATCGTTAAGTCTTTACTACTAGCACCCAAGTAAGGCATACAATAATATCAACGCCAATTACATGCCACGTAGATACAGATTAAATCTAATCATCTTATCAAGCTGGTGATTGCATATTTGGAGAGGTTTGGAAAAAATCTTATCTTTAGTGCACCCGGTTAAGATTCGAACCTTTACTATTTAACGAACTTTGTGAAGTTTCCATGCTTTCCAAATAAATGACACAAATATTACTTCTTAAAATGGTGAATAAGACCTTCTTTCATGGCCCCCTTGGCTTTTAAATATCAATATTACTTTTCTGCAAAGTTTTATCGAGATTCTTTGTATACTAGGGGCGGAGGGGAGCCAGACGCTTTAAACTGTATGTATCTAAGTAGCTTTGTTTTCTTTCATTATAATAGGCTATCAAATAAGACTTGATGTCATTTTTCAAACGAGTTTTATTTCCCACATAAACCTCGTCTCAGTACACAGTTAAATTATTTTATTTCGTGGTTGTTTCTCGGATTCTGCTATGAAAAGTAATGTGTTGACGTCATCCCCTTCTGGAGAGTCTTCTCTATACCCCCCCAACCCCCATCATTTCAAGCTTTGTCGAAAGAACTTGACTGCTGTGCGCAGTTTTAATGGCGTTCCCTTGCCTCCATTGTATATAGGATTCTGTGTACTCCACTTCAAATAAGTTGAGAGTGAAACAAACCCGACAACTAAGCTCAGTTAGTAGCGGGTCTGTCTACTGAGCTAAGGAAGGGTACCAGGTTCGATTCTTGTTTTGGCCGAAACATTTATCATTGGTGAAATAAATGTTGGTTTCCCCCTGTTGTGTCTGTTCTAGATTTAAGTTAGCTTATAAGTCGTGTGCTGATATAATCAGTCGGTTCAGAAAGTCCACGTTAAATAGTAGCTCAAATAAATTAAAAATATAAGTGAAATAAACTGATCTTCTATCGTCATGCTATCATATTTAGGGCCTTTGTTGGTGGAAAGAGTGGAAGGGTTGGCTGTGTGGATGAGCACGCTCCTCGCCTAAATCTAGTCATATAATCATTACAAAAAATTACGAACGAGCTACGTTGTAAAACATGTTTCGCTTTACTTTTGGTTCGTTATGTGTATTTATTTAAATTTACAATCATGTCCACTATACGTTTGGCATGCGACTTGTTTTAGCGAATGTTCCTAAACCGAGAGTTGGCCTGCATTTGTTGTTTAAATAGTTTGGGAGAGGTATCGCTTGTTGCTATGACAACTGCAACGCAAACTATAGATTTCAGATGGTGACGTTTCTCTCTTTTTGATCTTAAAAAGTGGGACATGGTTTTTTACACACATTCGCAGGGATGGCAACACGCCACTTTTTAGTCACTTCTATTTAGTGGGTCGCCTCGGCATAGGCGCCGGTACTTTCTTCCTGAGGGTCAAGAGGAGGCAAGGGTCTTGGATAAATTGTTTAGCAATTTACTTATGTATGATTCTCGCGACCACTACTATTATTATTATTATTATTATTATTATTAGCAGCGCGTCTTACTACCCGTTCGGATTATACGCTAATGTGTAATGTTAGGGTGATTGTGAGATGAAATGGAGGATCTACAGTTTAACGTGGAATCCGAACAACGGTGGAGGCCTGGCATTCCTCACATTCACAAGATGTATTGTCAGAGGTGAAGGAAAGGTTTGATAATCAGATAAATCTGTGCCGGGACCGAGGATTGAACCCCGGACCCTTGCAGAGAAGTCCGACACCTTACCCCTAGACCGCCAGGTCACCGATCTCGCTACTACTGACTAGTAACATTGAACAAGATTGATTAGGATTAGTCAAAGCTATTTATGCTTTTAGTGAGGATTACTCTATCTAGATATATTCTGAAAATTGAAAAATTACACCTCGACACGGTAATCGAACCCGGGATCCATGGCTTAGTACGCCAATGCTCTAACCACTGAGCTATCCAGTCCCGTACCCAAGGCAATTATTCACTCATATTTTAAGGCAGTCTGTGATGGACGTGCGGAAATTGTCGGCTACAAATGTGTGATTTATTAAGATCACGAGCTATAATTGTAAGGGATTGCATATTTAAGAATCAACTAGCCAAAGCTATTATTTATGCTTTTAGTTGCCCTGGACACGGGAGGATTCCTGGATAGCTCAGTGGTTAGAACATTGGTGTACCAAGCCAAAGCTCCCGGGTTCGATCCCCGTGTCCAGGTGTCATTTTTTAAATTTTCAGAAGATTGATTAGACTAATCTTTCTTTCAAAATTCTCATTTCTTAAAAAAAGAACACAAGAAAAAGTCAGTGTGGTGAGTACAGACTGTAGCCGTGTGGCCTGATAACGATTGATACTTTCCCGCTGACCGAGGTGGCTGCCTTAAAAATTTGATAGCTTTTTTTAGAAACTATTTTTCATCTTTGAAATAAATAATGATTTTCTATCAAATTAAAGAGATTTGTTGAGTAATTAATGGCAGAATATTTTGAGATTTGGTTAAGGAGAAGTTTTGGAGGGTAGAACAATGAAGAGATGAAAAAAAGGATTGGCAAAGAGGGATAGACCCAACAAAGTGTGTAGCTATTGCCTTTGTGGGGGAAGGGAGAATATATACATTATTAGAGTGTAAATTTCAGCAAAATTTAACTAAACAGTTTATAATGAAGTGGTTATATAAGCAGTAAATACATACACATATACATAATACATAAAAATACTAAACAGGGATTGCGATGTTTACAAAAATGTTGGTGAATTAACGTTGGTACGTATATATAGGTCTATCCGTGCACTAGGTTAAATACTTGGCCAAATTTAATTAAATAGATTTATTAAATTATATCTGGGCTCGGGAATAGAAGCTGGAACATTGCACTGAGCGCTCCAATCGCTACCTCTGAGCTTTACTCTGATTTTGTTAGGAAGTCCGTTTTTGAAGATCTTATTTAGTACCATAATCCTTCGGTGTACTCGTGTTTTGGTAGGTTAAAAGGCCTTCCATAACGTTAATAAGAAGTCCGTTCTCTAGGGGCTTTTATACTACCAAAATACTAGTATGCAGTAGGATTCTGGTACGAAATACGGGCCTCCTACCAAAATCAGGGAGTACTTACAAACCTCACTGTAAGAGAGAGAAAAAAATCAGCAGTGCACATAGTTGAAGTTAACACGCTGACTTGAAGTCCAAGTCAAGTAAAAGTCTCACAAGGTTTTTACATGTAAGTGTACATATAAGCATCCCAACTTCCTAAACTTTAGTAAACCGGACGTTAAAAAGGCTGAAGGTAATTTGCGATATTCGGTTTTGATATAAGCTAGCAAAATATTCTTGAATGTTTTAAAGCCGGTCTAGACACGTTTTCACAAGAAGGACCTTTTATAAAATACAAACCTATTTTTATGTAGCCAAATTTGATAACATATTATTAATATTTATAAGTAGACCCCTATTACTATAATATATCAAAAGTGAAAGCTGCATATCACATAACTTGAAGCATAAAAACGTGAAAGTAGGGATAGTAACGTTTCTAACTTTCCGATGAGGGTTCTTTATATGGAAATTGGACTATAGCTACCAAGCCTAAAACAGCATTATTAGCTGATTGATCTGCTTAGATAAAGAACAAGAAAAATAGCTTTTGGTTAAAATTTCCCGTTATACCTGTTTTAGAATAGAACCCTGACCTATAAAGCCATTCAATCACGGTTCGCCACTTCTGGCAGATATTCCGCTGAGTATTGAACGGATCCTCGATATCAAGTAAAGTGGAACCGTCTCAATATCATCGCAGCACGGTTCTGTTAACTGACTTCTTACACTCTCCTGAGTCTGTATGTTCTCTAGTTATTTTCAGATGAATTCCTTTCTAACCTCAACAACGGGCTCATTTTCTTTTCTTTTACTAGACTCTTGGTCTTTTGGGAGTCAAATTAGCCTTGGAAAATTCTCCGGCTGGATCCGTCTTGCTTTTCAGTGGTATTGCCATAGGGGAAAAAAACATCACGAGCTAGAAGACAAGGGGTAGGGATCAATTTGCATATAAAACATCTGATCCTCTTTCTTTCTAGGTCACTAATAGAATATGCCCACTCATGTTAGTTATATACCTACAGGGAGTTTTTGTGTGTGTGTGTGTGTGTCAGGGAAATGTATGGGAATTTAATAAAAAATAACGCTAAGTCAGAAAATTTAAATACCTAGATACTTTTGAACTTATTTATATTTAAATGAAATTGAGAGATTTTGTGTCTCGATATTACAAAATACTTTGTCTAGATCAGCGATTTTCAACCTTTTTCAACTAACAGCACACTGAACAAGGTGCTAAAATTGTAAAGACTCACCATCAGATTTGTTTAAGGAGGGGTTTTATAAATAAAATAGCTAGTATTAAGATTGTGTTTAAAAAGTTAAATAGCTAAAATTCTAATAATAATGTTAGTTTTAAAAATAATGATGATCATAGATTTTTAGAAGATTTATTTTTATTCCTCTAAATTGTTTTTGCTTCTTTTTACTTTATCGCTATCTTACAGGTAGAGAAAGTATTGTGAATGTCAATAAAAATCTAACTAAAGATTTTTATAAATCTTGACGTTTCATGACCCCCCGAATCAAAAAAAAAAGTGGAATTAACTTTCAGTCCGTCTGTCTGTACCTCCAACTAGAGCCTAAACTATTTTACCGATCGGGCTAAAACTTGGTATCTAGGATTTTCATAGGGTTGCCCCTAGGGGTTTTTGGAGACGAATATCAAACCCAAAATTAAGGGTAGTTTAGTGAAGGGAAAAAAGAGAAAAAGTTGATTTTCTCAAAATCGGCTCTAACGATTTTGATTAAATTTAATTTCTAAACATTTATAAATATTCCAAATAAAATGGTTTATCTTAATATTTCTACAAACTGACTTTAAATGGCTTCGGTCTGATGCGTAAATTATATTTTCTTATAATATCTCTTAAGTTATTTGAGATATGAAATTACTTATCGTTACAAATATGTAGTAGGTCTCTTTATAATACAAATATTTTATAAGAGGCATATTTTTATAAAATCAATAACTTTCAATCGATACGTAAATACATATATATATTAACTTTTCGAACACAAAAACGACCGCAAAAGAAAATCTAACCTGAAATGTTGTTGGATGTCGACGTCTCAAGACCCCCCAAACCCTAAAAAATGGTCTTTGCAATGACGTCTGTCTGTGTGTCTGTTTAAACTTAAAATTAAGAGTAGTTTAAGAAAAGGGGAAAAGAGAAAAAAAAAATCGATTTTCTCAAAACCGACTAACGATTTTGATTAAAATTCGTATCTAGGTGTTGATTAAGATTATAAATAAACTGGCTATTTTCATTTTCCCAGGAAAATGACTTTTAGGGTACTTTACAGAAGCAGAAACTTCCGTATCTCCGCAACTATTTGAGATACTAAATAACTTATCATTGCAAAATTGTAGTACTATTAAAAATAAAAAACTTTTATATGAGATATATTTTTATAAATCCAACAGTTTCTTAGATATTGGCAAATATATTAATACAATTTTGTGAGCTTTAGTTGTAAAGAGATACTACTTCAGTTTTAACGCAATAATCCTCCAATGCCATAGAGTAATTAAATATAAGTAAGTCTCTCAAAGTTTCTGTTGTTTTTCCTTAAACCTCTTAGCATAAATGTTTGTACAACAATGATCTATATCCATTTTTACTTAATAGTCAATATTTACATTTTTTATTGGTCAAAATTTATAAATGAAGGATTTAATAGCAATGCGATGGCATGAAGATTGGCAACTCCTAATAAAATGTCGAAAATTTTAACCGGAAGTTTAAATTTTAATACGAAGTGTTGACCCTTGTTAACCCAACATTGTTCTTTTTTTTATCGGTCTAAACATACAAATGAGGACATTAATTCTTTAAAAACAAAATTATAAAATATAAAACTGGGACTAAAAAAGTTTTACATAAGTATAGTGCAATTTATGCTCGGGTTTGCTAGTGTATATTATTTCGTTTCACATATATTACGAGTTTTGAGTAAATATATCCATTTTAAAACAATAGAGCGAGAAAGTTCATGCGGAGTTCCGTAGCATTTATCTATCTTCTCCCGATCCTCCGTGGCCCACCAATATGCCCTGGTACACCTGCTGGTTTAGATATAGCAGCATTATGCTTGCATGAAAGGGTTGTAAAGGGTTTGTTTTATAACACAATTACACAAACCCATAAAAAAAATTAAATAATGGAAAAAGAACTTATAAGAATGTTGACAGTTATGGTTTTCTAAAATATATGACCGATGTAATAAACACAAAAATTGCCTTTTACCATGAAAAATTGTAAAAAGGTGAAGTCAAGAATTTGTTTTTAAATGTTGTTCGGTAAACCTGTAAAAGCCAGGGAATTTTATAATAAATGTTTTGTTGCTGAGCAAGGACTTATTTACTGTGTTGAACTTTGCATGTTTTTGCACAATAAAACCGTCATTATTGCCAACGTCGAGCGGTGTATTTTATCACTAATTGGGTAGTTTTCGTGTTTATACGGACAACTAACTCTCACAGGTGGGTACCTGGACAAATGTATCTTTCTCATCTTATCTGTTGTTTGCCGGTGATGAGTGTGGGGTTCGAATAATGGCCGGGCGTATTTATGGTTTTTTACACTCACGCCAGACGAATTCAGGTACATTTCTTCAATGTTAATTTCCTCTCCCCACCTTCGTTGCTATAGGTATATATGTGGATAATCAGGCTGTATTGAAATACATTGAGTATGAAAAAAAAAATTATAACTTAAAACCTCATTTCATGAAAAAAATGTTAGTAATTATTTTTTTGTAACTAACCTCTTGAACTATAAGCTGTCAGTTAAGGTCAGTCGAAACCTTCAGGATGGCTAATATCGGTGTGTGTAGAGAGAAAAATCAGAGAGAACTAGGTTTTTTAATCTTATATACGTTTAAATAGCGAATATATATATGTATATACCATAGTTATCATGATTTACCCCGCACCCTCTTTTATCTAAACCATTAAATAAAATAATGGAACTAAACAAATAACTGCATGTTGTGAGCCCGCAACCGATCTACATCGACCGAGTGGCGGCCGCCGTTAGCATTGATGATAGTTCCAACATTTGTGGATGTAGGGTGTCATGGGGTCAGCACCATGAACCCTCCTTTAGTCAATCTGTTTCCTAGACCGGAGACACTACTTATTTATTCAAGTAGCTCCTTATTTGTCCTCACGAGACAGTTCAACCTCGATTCAGACCACTTGATTCACAGAAAGATTCTGGAAGCTTTGGGGATCGAACCCGGGACCTCTGGATCTGTACTCAGGAACTCAGACCACTGGAACATAGCTGGCCATAACTGAACTGGTTTAATATTTAAAGCTATTCTTTTAGGTTCAGACAATGACTCTCCGAGTCATACTACGCAGATCTCATCAGTTATATTTAAATTGGAAGTTTTTACACAGAGGATGTTGAAAAAAGTAATGTATTTCAAAATATTAAAATGAGTGAATTTTTAATGAATATATTTAAAACGTGAAGCAATTATTTTCTGTGATTATTCTTGGAGTAATACACAACCGACCTTTGCCATATTTTGTTTTTAATGAAAGCTCAAACACTCAGGATGTGTCAAAAAAATTCTAGCTAAAAATATATATGCAGATGGAGTAAGTTTTAAAATTGATATTAAAGTATAAAATACATTTTCTAACTTTATTAATTGAATTTCATGATAACCTGGACAAGGTTGTAAGGCACGGCGCAAAAAATACTTGGTAGAGCTTTATAAGACCGTAATTGTTCAAGCGTATCGTTACTGTTTTGTAACTTGGTTTGATTAAATATATTACCAGACACATACTGACTTCCATTCAGTTGCGATGTAATTTTTTTAATCCGTCTAAAATCAACTTTTAATAAAATTACTTTTAGAAATTAAACTCATCTACAATAACGTTCCCGCAAGAGACACTAGGCATGAATTTTTAGATTCTATTGACCTCATCTGTTTGGAAGTATGTAAAATATACACTAAATACAACCCTTAAAGCTTGTTGGGTTTTATCCAGAAACAGTTTGATTAAAACAACCCTATATGTCGCCTGGCTCTATTCTGAATCACTCCGATAAAAATAACCCCAAAATGTGAATTGGTTCTGTCCTAAAATACTCCTATAAAAACACCCCAAAAGGTTGATTGGCTCTGTCCTAAAATACTCCTATAAAAACATCCTGAAATGTTGCTTGGTTCTGTCCTAAAATATTCCTATAAAAACACCCCAAAATGTTGCTTGATTCTGTCCTAAAATACTCCTATAAAAACACCCCAAAATGTTGCTTGGTTCTGTCCTAAAATACTCCTATAAAAACACCCCAAAAGGTTGATTGGCTCTGTCCTAAAATACTCCTATAAAAACATCCTGAAATGTTGCTTGGTTCTGTCCTAAAATATTCCTATAAAAACACCCCAAAATGTTGCTTGATTCTGTCCTAAAATACTCCTATAAAAACACCCCAAAAGGTTGATTGGCTCTGTCCTAAAATACTCCTATAAAAACATCCTGAAATGTTGCTTGGTTCTGTCCTAAAATATTCCTATAAAAACACCCCAAAATGTTGCTTGGTTCTGTCCTAAAATACTCCTATAAAAACACCCCAAAAGGTTGATTGGCTCTGTCCTAAAATACTCCTATAAAAACATCCTGAAATGTTGCTTGGTTCTGTCCTAAAATATTCCTATAAAAACACCCCAAAATGTTGCTTGGTTCTGTCCTAAAATACTCCTATAAAAACACCCCAAAAGGTTGATTGGCTCTGTCCTAAAATACTCCTATAAAAACACCCCAAAATGTTGCTTGGTCCTGTGCTAAAACACTCCGATAGAAACTACCCTTAAATGTCGTTTGGTTCTGTCCTGTATAGGCTGAGTCCAAGGCGATAAGAGTCTGAACTGGAAGAGTAAAGCTATAGCTGCATGGAGCCGACCCGCACCGCGCTTTATTAAACCAAGCATAATATTATTGTAACTAAAAAAAGAAAACAATTTTTATATTCTTTAGAGACTGAGTTCTATTACAAAATAAGTTTGTATTTTTATTTTTACTTGCATAGGTTTTCACCTATTTTCATAAAATTAAGCTAGCTATTAATTACGAAGAATAAAGTTTTAAGTTAGCTAATAATTAACAAGAATGTTGATTGTTCAATAAGTTGTTGTATATAATATTGTTTATCTTGTACGTAATGTTGGAGACAATGACTACAGCGTCTCACGTGCAACGGCTGTGAAAGAAATGCCGTTCGGAAGCTCCCGAACATTTATTTTCGGTGGTAGGTGGTTATACGGTCCGTACCGCACCGCAAAAGTGCGGAGCAGACCGTGTAACCACTTGCATTCAAAAACATGAATAGCATTCCACCGGAGAAATCCGGTCCTTTAAAGTGGGGTGGAAGGGAGCTAGATTTGAAGTTCGTATTATTTTAGTTTTTATATAAAAAAAAGTCCTTAGCCAAAACTGTATCATATTACCTCACCAGTATTCACATTTAATTTACATTGCTTCATATAGTAATCTCAACAGTTCCTAAATCTTTGTTACGGGCATAGCACGGTATTTAAAAAGGTTATTTAAAAAAATTGAAATTTGTTTAAAAAGTTTCTTTTCAAATAAAACTATGCTTATGACAAATATTTAAGAACTGTTTTGACATTTATATTTGTATAAAATTAAATTGAACATATCTTCTGAATCAATATTTTATTTATTTTAGCCAAAAAAGTTTTTTTGTGTGTGTCATAAAAACTGCAAAAATTAACTACTGTCACTCGCAAACCCCTTCCATCCGATGTTGAGCTGCGCTGCCACCAGGTTCGCGTGATTAGTTTCTCCAAGCTTACATTAGTCAATGAGAGGATTGGCCAGAGAACATACATTTTAAGCTCTACAAAGCATAACTTAGCAAACAAAACGACGCACAAAATACCGCCATTAAAGAAACTTTTTGTTATAAAAAGGTTTTTTTCCTCGCCTCTTCCCCGAATGCTTTTTTTCAATTTTTTTTATTTGCTTTTTTGTTATTTTATTTGCTATGCCTCCTGCTTCCCACCACCGCGCCTACATTATTTAAATATAATGTATAGACTTTCTTGGTTTGGCGTCGGTACCAATCTTGATTTTTACTTTTTCTAGACCCCTCGGAGAAAGAAGTATTGTTATCGTAAAAAAAATCGAACTTGAGATTTTGATAAATGTGGACGTTTCTTGACCCATTGGAACCTAAAAGTAGTTTTTCGCGATTACGTCTGTGTCTCGACCTAAAGCCCAAAAAATTTCACCGATTAGGCTAAAACCAGGCATCTGGGGATTTCATAAGGTTTCCCCGAGGAATATTTAGAATTTGATATCAAACCCTAAAATTAATACTGTAGTAGGTTACTGAAGGGCAAAAATAGAAAAAAAATATTTTCTCAAAATGTACACCAACGATTATGATTAAATTTTGTACCTAGGCATTGTTTAACATGATAAACAAAATGGCAGTTCTAGTTTTCCCATCAAAATTACTTTAAGGGTACTTAATATTAGCAGAAATATCTAATTTTGGTCATATCTCCGAAACTATTTGAGTTAAAAAATAACTTATCATTGTAATGTTAAAATTTAAAATAAAATTATTTGGAATATATTTATATAAAACCAATAGTTTCTAAGCCATAAGCAAATATATTTGCCCTTTTTATGGAGCTCTTATGAAAACAGAAAATGATAGTTACTGTCTTTTGTGGACAGAGATGTTCGGTTTCTGTTACAGTGTATATTATGTCATCTATACTCTTTGGTGGGTGTTTCTGCAACAATGTTTCGTTTCATGATTTTTAGGAGTTTTTAGGAAATATTTCGGTTTTAAGAGAGAAGAGAAAGTATGTGCAATCTATGTTTCATTTATTTTTAATACGGCTACACGCCTTACTGCTCCTTAATTGAACTTATGCTATTTGCATTCCAGAATCTACTCACTATACTTCCAAACATACTGATATTATAAAGGTAACTGAACTTTCTTGAAAATACCAAGTGTAGCAGCTATTATAGTAGAATTTAGGTAGGAATATACTTTTTAGAAAATACAAAAATATTTTTTTGTTCTTAAAGTTTATAGCATTTTTTTTAGTATTTTTAGTTATTGATAGTAGCTATCAAAAGTTACATTTGTATGACCTGACGTATTAATATATTAAAATTGTTTTAATAACTTTGGTGATTGTTGAATAAAAAGTGTCTTTCTATCTGAATTGGACTAGAAAGAAACTATAAAGAACATTCACAAACCCGCTTCTGTGGTCGGATGGTCTAAGGCGTTACTCTCGCAGTAGATCAGACTGCTGATGACAAGGAGCTTGAGGTTCGAATCTTTTTCGAGTGCATTATAGGTGGTTTTCCAGTCGCCCACGCAAATACGGGTACAATTCTTTAAAATTCAACCTTCTTCGGCCCTAACTCATTTAGAGTAATTAGTACCTATACGTATAACAAGAGCAGGTGGTAAGACGCGGTGCCAAAAAACTCATAAACTTAATTAAATCCTCAACAAACACAACACCCGGCCCCCGTCCGTTAATTCATCACTGTGATCTGATTACCAAACCCTTCCTTCACCTCTGACAAGACATCTTGTGAATGTGGGGAATGCCAGGCCTCCACCGTGGTTCGGATTCCACGTTAAACTGTAGGTCCTCCATTTCATCTCACAATCACCCTACCATTACACATTAGCGTAAGTGCGTATAACCCGAACGGGTAGTAAGACGCGGTGCGGTGCCAATAATAATAACATCACTGTGAAAGGGGAAACCCAAATTTCACCTATGATTAAAAAAAAGGCCATGCTGGAAATCGAACTCTAGATCTCTTTCTTAGCAGGTAGACACGCTAACGTCTGAGCTAAGGTGTCTCTTCATTCTTCCATGAGCCAGGTTTTTTGTTGTTATTTTTACGTTGGGAAAGTTAGTTTAACTTGAAAATAAAGAGTGGAATCATTTAACAAGATGACTTATATTTTTGTCATTTTCTTTTACAAATTAGTGCAATTTAAGTGTAACTTTAATGCCAATATTAATTAGCCATTGCTAAAGCTTATCATTAATTTTTATAAAGAATGTTCACTTTACTTTGAGAAGTTGTAACAGTATTGTTTTTTTCTTTCTCTTCTTTTAGTTGTTTACTGCAGTCAACTCTGACACGTCTGGGTTGGTTTTAATTAATGGAAGACGTTTATTAGTTTTGAAAGTTAATCCCGAGCTCTCTCTCTCTTGTGGCGTACAATAAAGCCTTCTGACAGCCCGCGAGACCTCAGCATGCTCCAGTTCTATCTAGGAGAGCTTTCGAAACTATCCTCAGGATGCTAGCAGAGTTTACCAGAAATATCTTATATGGGGCCTTTGAATTAAATAAGAATATTTTTTTCATGATTAATTCAAAGGATTGTAAGATTTTCCATTACCACCCACTCCCTCCCCTCACTCTATCTTAGATAATTTTTTACGATTTGGTAAATTAGCTTATTTGAATCATTTAATTATTTTTAGACATAAGGAAGGCTTGATAATAAAGCGAGAGATATGAAATTTTAGAATACTTTTATTGCAGTAAAATTATATCTCTAACACATAAATAAATCAAATCTAAGTGAAATGTTATAATTTTAGCATTGATAAAAAACCTTACGGAAGATCGGTTTTGACCCCCTTCTTCTCCACTACTAAAAAACCCTAAGAAAATACTTACCCCTGACCCTCGCCCTGACCTCCCCCCTCCCCGCCCCAATAAAACCCCGCTTACCTGATTTGACGGTTCCCAGGGGCTTTGTTAGACTCTCGCTAAGTATTGAAGCGTCTATAGCATTAATATGATATGAAAGAATTCTTTGAAAGTACAAACATTTTTTTTTGTGGCTAACATTGATAGCATTTTACTTTATTAGTGGCTTTATTCCACCGTTTTAACGAAGTTCAAATTAGAATTTGAATCTTGGGGAAACAAAAATTAATATAAGAAGAAATTAAAATAAATAAAATTCAAATACTTTTTTTCTCTCCATACATTCAATTCATTGTAACTTTCATACATTTGCTAAGTGTTAAATTAATGTTCTAGGTTTTGGTTTTGGTTTTATCCTATAAAATGTGTTAGGGTCCGAACCACCGTTAAGCCGTATTAGAGCAAATATTGAGCGCTCACACGTATGGTTGGATCCTATTAGGGAAAGAAAACCTTTCAAATCATATAACAAATATTGACAGAATATTACTATGTGTAAATTACAACCGCGCAAATTGACACTCTTTATCATAAACGACATCTGTAAAAAACAATACTTGGTGTGTGCGTTAGATCGAACAAAGCTCCAATCTTTCAGATAAATTTATTCTTTGTCTACCCGACTTTACTCTGTGTTTATTTATATGTATATGTACAGTATATGTATGTGTTTGTGTGTTGACCTGAGTGAATGTCTGCTTGTGTGTTTGTGTTTGGCTGGATGTCTAAATATGTGCGAGTTTTCCTAGCTATGTGTGCCTTTGTTTGCTTGTATCTTTGTGTGTATGCATACCCTGATTTTGGTGAAAATTCAAACAAACTTCTTTTCGGCCAAAATTGATCACATTTTACTATATTATTTGTGTTATTTTATTGGTATTGATAGTATCAATCAAAGGTTACAGCTGCAGATACCATGACTTGATGTATGCATATTTTAAAATTGTTTTTGTAACTTTAGTAACTAACTTCTATTGTTTTTCCTACCAAAATCACACTTTATGCATTTATGTCTATGTGTTTCTGTGTATGTGCGTGTGCCTGCCCATGAATGTGTTCTCTGTGTGTGCGAGCGTGCACGTGTGTATACTCGTGGGACCGTGCCTGTCTTGTGTGTACGCCTGTGCTCGCGCGTGTGTGCAAGTACATATATAGCTTTTAACCACCCGACAGGATGCCGCAAACTCCCAATCTTGCCGTCCTGACGTCACACCCTCTTAATTAACTTAGTTTATTTGTAAGCTCCAGTGCTGGCTCGGACAAATTACCCACCACCTACAGGGTTAGTAATTAGTATGCCTGTGTTGGACTTAGGGCCTACTCGTACAGTGATGGGGAGGGGGAAACTTGGCCATGGGCGGGTTCTCATCCCATTGGCGAATGCTGCTGCAAGACCTTAAAAGTCACCCTTATCACTATTTTGAAGTAAAGGTAGTTATTTTGTTAAGAGTTAGTATGAGCACAAGGTCACATGGTTGTAACCACTATACAACGATTATAACCTAAGAAGAGCGAATTAAGGTCAGAATCAGACCCACTGATCGCTCACCTAATCCTGCCCTTATATTGAAGTGGACCTAGTTTTTTTGTTTTGTAACTCCAAAAGTCTAGAAAAACAAAAAACATCAGGAAAAAAAGTGAGTAATTTTGAGGGGAATGCCTGGGATTTTCTTTGGCAAACAGTATTAAAAAAAATGATAAAGTATTATAACTGCTCCTGGTAACCTGGCGGTTTAGGGGTAAGGTGTCAGACTTTTTTACTGGGAGACCGAGGTTCAATCCTCGGTCCCGGTACAGATTCATCTGATTACCAAACCCTTCCTTCACCTCTGACAAGATGTGAATTAATCACAACTTGTGAATGTGAGGAATGCCAGGCCTCCACCGTGGTTCGGATCCCTCATTAAACTGTAGGTCCTCCATTTCATCTCCCAATCACCCTACCATTACACATTAGCGTAAGTGCGTATAACCCGAATGGGTAGTAAGACGCGGTGCTAATAATAATAATAATAATAATTGCTCCTGTGTTGCTTGCTTATCACTGTAATCCATTTATATTTTAGAGTAAGCAAATGGTTTATCGACATTTTATTTGTCTTCCATCACTAAAAAATTAATATACAATGACTCGCTTCTCTGTCCGCGCTACTCTCGCAATTGACTAGACTGCCGATGACAGAAAAGAACGAGGTTCGAATCTCGGTCAAGTGTACCGAGGGTGGTTTTTCCAAAATTGTTTTCTATTCTCCTACGCATATTTGGGTATACTTCTTCTAAATATAACTTTCCTAATCCCTAACCCATCAACGTAATTAGTACAAAAGCGTATGACCCGAGTGTGTAGTAAGACGCGGAGCTAAATAAAATATGGGACTTAATAGTAAACGAATCTGACAAGCTTGTTAGACCCTTTTTTTTCACCGCGTCTTTCTTTCTACCCTTTGGTTTTTACACGCATATGTACTAATTGCACTAGTATGTTAGGGTCGAAGAAGGTTTCATTTAGAGGAAGTGACCCCCATTTGCGTGGAGTGAGAGTGGAGAACTCTTTAATAAAAAATCACCTTCCACTACACTCGACCAGGATTCGAACCTTCGATAACCGTCATCGGCATCCCAGTCCGCTGCAAGGGTAACGTCTTAGAACATTCGGCCACCTAAGCAGCTTGCCATTTTGTTAGCTTAAAACCTAATTCTAAAAAGAGCTATACATTTCCTCCCATTTGTTACTCAAAATAAATAAATGGTACGGAGCACTTCACACACTTTAATCTTAAAATAGAGACATTTACTAAAAACTCCAAAGATTTTTTGAAACGAGATAATATAAATTGTTGCAGAAACACCCCACCAAAAAATCTAAATGTATATGTTTGCTTGTAGCTCAGAAACTATTGTTTTGTAGAAACATATTTCAAACTAGAGTTTTATATTTGATAGTATTACATCTTTACAATTATATGTTATTTCGTATCTCAAATACTCGTAGTTGCGGGAATATGATCAAAATTGGAAATTTCTGCAAACATGAAATTGGCTATTTTACTTTAAATGATAAACAGTATCTAGGTATAAAATTTAATCAAAATAGTTGGAGCGGATTTTAAGAATCTTAATTTACATTTTTGTTTTCTATTCTGTTAACTACCCTTTTACCCATTTTAGGGTTAGATATCTTTATCAAAAATCTCCTCTGGGTAACCTTATGAAACCCTAAACACCAAGTTTTAGCCCGATAGGTAAAATGGTTTCGGCTCTAGGCCAAGTTATAGGCAAGGAGACAAACAGACGGCCTCGCGAAAACCACTTTTCGGTTTCAAGGTTCGTGAACTTCGATATTTATCAAAATCTCGAGTATGATATTTTTGACAGTCACATTACTTCTCTTTTCGAGGTGTCAAAAGAAAGTAAAGGTATTTCAAGTCAACATATTATTCTTATTAGAGATTTAACAAAATAGAAGATACAAATTCACAAAGCATACCAGGAAAAACAAAAACAGAATCAATTTTGTATTCAACGGTGAAAGGGGGGATACTTTTCACACGGCCATAAAAGTACGAGTTTGCCAAAAAAAAAAATACCACCTACCCTTTAATTGAAGCGTGGCATCTTTTTCCTATTACTTTCCTCTCTCTATTCTCACCCTATGGTTCCCGTTTTGTCTTCCGCTCAGGGACTGTCCACCGCCCTTTTATTTTCACTTTTTGTTTTGAATACAGCGTCCGTTGACCTCGCAACACAAACGTTGCTATAGAAATATCGCTGCACTAGTTTACGAAATGTAAAGTGTACATACACTTAGCACCGCGTCTTACTAACCGTTCGGGTTATACGCTTAAGTATTAATTTCGCTAATGGGCTAGTAATACGGAAGGTTGAACATTGAGGAATTGAACCCGCATTTGCGTGGAGATAGAGGGGGAAAACATTTAGGAAAAACCAGTCTCCCTGAGCGAGATTTGAACCTCGATCTCCCCATCCTTGGCAGTCCAGCTCATCATGAAACTATCGCGTTAGCCATCTACGATACCGAGACGGGTGAAATGTTAAGGAAAGTGTTTTTTATATCGCACTTCCTTTAAATTAGTCAAATTCGATTTAAAGGGTTGTTTTCCGTCCTTCACGTCTTAACTAATGTCCCATTTTCATGGAAAAAACCTCATCTGACAGCTAGAAAGTTTACTAGATCTACTTTCACGTATCCATTTTTCAAGTCATGTGAGATGCAGCTGTCGTTTTTTGATTTATAGTATCATTAACGTTTTTCGAAACATTATAATATAGTAAAATGTTATCAATGTTGACCCCAAAAAAAGTTTGTATTTTCAAAGAATTCATTCCTATCAGAATCACGCTATATATACTTTCACTTACCTACACTCCCGCTGTGGATAAGCTACGTTTAAAAAAAAACCAAGCCCCATAGAAACAGTTAAAGGTTACCAGTACTGTTCATAATTTGAGGTAACATTTTCACATCACTAGAATACAGTTACAGGGATAGGTGCAACATGGATTTAACGACATTGCCTACTTGGAAATCTCGAGGCCATTTTGCCTAGCGTGGTAGAGGGAAGAAAATGAGCAGTTCACCCTACTAGGTCTCTTGTTTCTCTACTGTAAACACTTTCCCTCTTCTTCTGACGAGTTTACAATCACTATACTATTTGCGCCTTGAAAACATTGACTTTAGCTTGAATATCTGTCAAGAGTGTCATGGAATTTAATGAAAACTTTTTCGTTTAAAAAGTTTGTCGTCCAGGGTCAATATGCTAATTACGGATGTTCACGCACTGTTGATATTAACATGTGAATAAAATTAGAGTATCTATTTCTACTGGAGTAATATTTTATTAAGTTTGTCAAAAAAAAAAGTGTTGTCATAAAAACTGCAAAAACACTGATCTTTTCTCGCGTCCCCTTCCATCCCACCTTTAGAGGATGCTAAAGGACAGCCCCTCCTAAATATTGCCGCCCACAAATGAGTGTCCTCTCGTGGATGTGGTTAGAATTCGACCCTAGCTTCATGTGTATGGACCACGGTTTCCCCTTTGGGGGCTGCTGGAAAGAGTCCGCCTGGATGATATATAGCGTAAAGGGGGAAAGGAATGGAGGATAAGAAAGTTGCTTAGTTAATGGTCCTCCTCCCACTAATTATAAATAATGATTTGCGCAATTTGCGATCTTGGTGGGCTACGAATTGTTTTGTTGGTCTGACACCTAGAGGTCTAGCAAGGGTCAAACGACGCTAGGGTGCATTTTTATTAAATCTAACGCCTTTAAGATTCTTTTAAACTCATATTTTTTACATTAAATAAATAGGAATATTTTGCATATTTTTTTTCCCTAGCACCACGGGATATTCGCCTATGTAATAATCACTCTACTGTGTTAAGGATTAGGAAGTTTGAATTTAGAATTAGTGTACCTGCATTTGCATGGAGGAAGAGTGTAAAACCAATTAGAGAAAACCACCCTCAGTACACCCGACTGGGAGTGAACCCCGATATTCCCGTCATCATCAGTATAGTTTAATGCGAGAGTAACGCCCTATACCATGTAGCCACCGACGCGGGTATTCTCATATTGTTTGACATAAAGATTTTTCCGTTAATAAAGCGTTAGTAGATATAAAAAAAGTATGAAAGTATTTAAAGTTAAAATTCTCCCGAATACTCCATTTACATAGATTAAAATCGTCCTTGTGTCTGATGTTAGAGGGGGCTTTGTCCTCCCCTCCTCAAAGGGTCTCCCTAATAAGACAAATTACTCCATATACTACTAGCCAAGGCACGCTTTGTTTAAGGTTTATAATACTGACGGCTTAGTCGTTAACGCGTCTTCTTACTGATTGAATAATTTTATTATTATTATTATTATTATTATCACCGCGTCTTACTACCCGTTCGGGTTATACGCACTTACGCTAATGTGTAATGGTAGGGTGATTGTGAGATGAAATGGAGGACCTACAGTTTAACGTGGAACCCGAACCACGGCGGAGGCTTGGCATTCCCCACATTCACAAGTTGTCTTGTCAGAGGTGAAGGAAGGGTTTGGTAATCAGATAAATCTTTGCTGCGACCGAAGATTGAACCCCGGCCGCCAGCACAGAAGTCTGACACCTTACCCCTAGACCGCCAGGTCACCGACTATTTTTTATTGAAAGGAAGCACACCATTCATATTTTTTAACTTGAAATAAGTTGTGTGTATTTAATGTGTTATTTTTAAACACGCACATTACTGTATATCAGCTCACGACTTACAAACTAATCACTTAGGACAGCATGCCAAGTATTATACACACAGCGTCTAAATATTTACTTTGCATCAGCATTCTCCCAAATATTGGTTATGAACCATCCCGGCTGGAATTTGAACTCGAGTCCTGATCTATCTGGGTAAGAATAGGGCACGCCAGCTTACCACGCTGGTGCTGAATACATGCTATTATTTTAGCATGGCTCTTGTATGCTATGAGATCATTCCTTCTGGTATGATTAGGCGAGAGGTTACCTCACTTTGACCCTACAGGTTGGGATTCCCGACCGCCTGCAATCTTTCCCCATCAATGTAATATCTGTATAGACAAATGTTGATACTTTTGCCAAGAAAAAAATATCACGCATTCTGTTTTGTTTTTTTACCATCCATAACATATGCTGACATTAAACTCTACTTGTAAATTAATGTCGACCTAGTTCTTGGGGTATAAAAGTGCTTACCTCAGGACCAAATGTTCGTTGGTTCAAACCAAGCTTAGTTTGGCGGACTTTTCTTGAGTAATAACCATCTGTAGCACAACTTCCTTCGTAGAGGAATCCATGCCGTCGATCCTATGTTGCATGTAAAATAACCCGAAAGGCTCGCTCATATGAATTCATTATGAAAGGCAACGTGTAACCACCCAAATTCTTGAACTCCCCTAGTACATGGATTTATACCAGATGGCTCAAGCAACACTAGCCAGATGAAGGGTTGTGTACATGCGTTGCTTCAGTTGGATTTAAATCACATCAAACTGACTTTCGGGTTGTTGGCTTAAGAAGAAGAAGAAGAAAATAAATTAATCCATAAAAGTAATGTTCTTCGCTTTTTACAACTATAACATTACTGTAGGGCGAGTAGGCTAAAATGCACTAATTTCGCCTTGTATGACATTTTTCATCTCTACTGCTTGACCTTCTCAGCTACAATGTTGTAGATTAGACGAATCAATAATTATAAGAATGTGCATGCCCTTGTAGTAGAACACGACTCTGGTGCTTCTGTTGGTGGTTTTAAGAACTAAGATAGACGCTCAGCACAAATCATGCGATTTGATGGATAATATGAGGCAGGGACTTATTTTTAGAGAGGTTGGTTGTCAGGGGGTGGACCGGGACGCCGGGAGATATCTCGCGTTTGATTTGGGTCGCTGCAACTACGCCAATCTATAAAAAGATATCCATTCAATTCTAAATGATTGTTGTATTCAATTTCAACTAAACGTTCCAGTGAGTAAATTCGAGGGAAGGTATACGATGGCATTGCATATAAAACCGTTCCCTTTTCTGTTTCTTGTTGTCTCTATAACTAATTTCTTAAGCCAAACCTAAAGGCATTTTTTGGTGAATACTGACTGCTATTAACCTTGTAATGTAAACAAGTAGTGGATGGAGGATTGTTTTAAAAATTCAAATTCCATCTATAGTTTAGACACTTTAGAAGTGTTCTAGCTCATGTTTTTATAAAATGACGTTTTTAGTGGACTGAATAGAGAGACTTGGAAACCGATTATTGGTTGTAATGGCCTCGGGATTAAATCTACTGATAGTATAAGTATTAATACTTTACCTTACACTGAAACATAACTTCAGTGGTATTTATAAATGCATTGTATTGGGGCGTCATATTTGTAGTCTAGGGCTGCTTGGTACTTACCTTTAGGCCAGCACCCTTGACTAGGGGGTGGGGGGGTCCTACGGTGGCTAGTGGTGAACTCCTCTGACTGATGGCAATAAATATATTAAATACCTTTCACAAATTAGTTTTTGAAAATAAATCAAACACATTTGGGGTTATGGGGACTTCCAATTCAACAAGCCTAGTGAATGAGGAGGAACACACATTGTATTATTAATAATATTCCTTTATTTCCGTGGGTAGGGGTTTTTTGGATCCTCAAACAAAAACCTCCTTGATACCAGATTAGGGAATGTGATAAAATATCATTGTTTTGCAGTTTTTATAGCAACACTTTTTTTAGACACGTTAAATACAATATTTCTCCAGTAGAAACATAGTTTAATTTTCTTCACATGGTGATACCAGCAGTTATTGAATATCTTTTAAGAGCATAGCGGCATTAGATGATAAACTTTCTAAATTAAAGCGAAAGGGTTGTCAATAAAGATCAGTACACCCTTCCTTGACAGATATTCAACAACTGTGAATAAAATAAAATTATTATGGTTCTAATGAAGTTATATTTTGTTTCTATAAACCAAAAAAGTGTGTATATAAAAACTCTTTAACTTTTCTCGCTACCCCTACATTCCCATCTTAAATGAAGACATCTAAACAAATACATATAAATAATAAAAAATCCCAGCATTTGAAGACTGGCTTCCAAGTTGAGGACCTGATTTAAATAGCTCAGTCGGTTATACGCCTCCCTATTACATCTCCTGTGAATTTGCCCACTCTCACTAATTTATCATTTAACATTACAGGTGTCAGTTTACTAAGCTATATTAAATAGCTAATTGCTCACACACTAGCACTAATTAATACAAATATTGATCCAGAGTGTAACATTGAAGGTGTTTGGTTTGTTTGTTGAGATTTGTCCTATTACCACAGTGATATATTGGTGAGAGGGGGTAATGTTGCGCCATAGCCTCAGTTGCTGAAACTATATCCAGAGTAGATCTACGATAGGAGTGTATGTGACAGCTATCGGAAGGTTATTTATTGCAAAACTTGGCCGAAAGTATTATTGGAACTGTTTGAGATCACTTTATGTTGATAATATATCTTTACCAAGCACTCAATAATTATTTACAAACGGGTTGACATTCGGGACTTTCAACCAATGTGTGCACTAAAGAACCTTCTGCTAACTACTATTTACCTTCACTTCTACCGTAGATGGGGTGTATAGCATCTTATATGGTTCAAAATTTTTTAAAGAAAAGGGCCTTTTAGGAAATACAAACACATTTGTTTTCGGTCAACATTGATAACATTTTACTCTATTATAAGTAGTATTTTATGTATAGAGATGGATAGATAGATGGATATATAGATAGATAGCATCTATCAAAAGTGACAAACAGCATTCTTTACTGACTTAGAAAGTAGATCTAGTAACTTTTTAACTGTCAAATAAGGCCCCTCTTAAGAACATTTGGCTGACTATCTTGTATTATTTCATAGGTTTCTTTTAAAAGTGGCAGTTGCAGATCATATGAGTTGATAGATAAATATATTGGGGCGATCCGGGCTTGATCCCAGTTGGCTGTACTGAGGGTAATTTTTCCTTAATAGTGTTCCACTTTCTCTCAATGTAAATGTGTATACACTTCCTCTAAATTCAACCTTCCTCATCCTCAACACATTAGAGTAGTTATTGCATATGAGTATAACCTGTACAGGTAGTAAGACGCCGTGAAAAAACAAAGTTGTCATGCAGGCTACAATAACTCTTTGGCTCCCCTTCAAGAAACTCATGTGCTTACTTTATACTTTCATAATTAGTTCATTTTCAAACTTATATACATTGGAGGTATCATCAGTTTATTGTTTTACTAAACAAATTTATGTCTTGCATTTTCATAGTTCTTGTAATAAAAGATAAAATGCTACTTTATCGCACTACCAACAAATTTTATAAACATAAATATCCTTTATTCATTTAGATTGTTTGTATAAAATGTAGATAAATATAACTAAACTGGAATTGGCACATAATAATTAGTAGGCGTTTGCTTTCCCACACTACTTTTGCTATCTTGTCACATTTTACAAATATGTGGAGACTACCCGGTATTCCAGTTGGTTAATCCACCCCTGGGGTGTTTATAAACACCTCACGTGTGACATTACCAGTGAATGGCAGGTGACATGTGTGTGACATCAGAGAGTTTAGCTTGTCGCAGTCAGGGTGGGAAGAGATACATCCTCTAATTCATGTCGGAAGGCTAGTTAGACAGAGAGACAGGGCTGGATACTATTTTATTGATCAACCTGTCCCTCACCAAGCTTTGAGTGTGTCCTATTTTCTAGAGGAATGTGGAGTGTCTCCCAAATTAGGTTTGTTTAAGAATAGCTTCAGACAAATATAGATGTGGGTGTCTGTGTGTTACAGTCTGTTTCAAAAACATAATGTTGTTATTATTGTTGAGGAATTGTTCAATGTATAGATATGTGTATTTATATTTATAATATGTATGTCACTTTATTGCATCATTTTGCAATTTCTTATGCTGTGTAAAACCTACACATCCTACAAAAGGAGCTTGACAAGAATAAAACAGTAGCGAGGCATGTTAAAATTAGAGGACATATTTTTTTGGACATTAGACGATCAATTAGCACAACGAGAATACACTAACTCAAACAAATTAATCTCAAAATGATCACTTTTATTAGAATTTGATTAATATCACACTATTTTGTCAGCTACATTTTATACTAAAGAATTACACTTTTAGCTTATTTTACAAATGTTTACCAAATAACTTCTATTCAATCTATGTTCTGAAATACATACTAGACAAAAAGTTTATGAAATCCAATGTAAAATGGAAATATAACTAAAACAACTCAAGTTGTTTGCCCTCGAGGTACAGTAACCAAATTTTTGGATACTGCTCCCACTTGCTTCACTCAATAATTACACCAACGCATCACTTAACACTAATGTAAATGTGGAAAATTGACCCAACACAGATGCTAAGATTTGTACCTCTTTGGTATTATGAGTAAAGTCAAGAAAATAAAACATGATTTTACTTGTCTTAACCTGATGTTGTCTTTAAATAAGTTCTCTAAACCAGAAAGCTCATAAAACAGAAACTAAAAACAATTATTGATTAAAAGTATCTTTGATTAAATATAGCCTAAAAATTTTACGTTTACATTAGAAAAGCAGTAATATTCTGTAAGTTTTAAAATGTTAATGGTCTGAACATATCCATACTTTTCAGTTAATTTTGAGAAAATGAGGATACTCATTGTCAATATTTTTACCTACGCGGTCATTTCTTACTCTTATCGTGGGGTACACTATAAATTGCTTATCACATTGTTTTTTTCCGTCCAATCGCCAAGAAAACTCTTATGCGTTTCTTTGGTACTCTTTTTCTCATTTTGTGTCCTTCATTAGTTTAAGTTCAGGATTGCGCAAACTCGCATTAAGAATAAAACAACTAACAAAATTAACTAAACCTCTTATGGGGTAAGTTTTGGTGATACAAATAGATCATTAGCTTGAATAGTCTAAGGGGTTGAACTCTGAAAGCTACATACCATTGACCAGAAGAGGACACTTTTCGTAATGAGAATACTTTCTGACTACTCCTTACTAGTTCATGAAATGGATTTCTTAACATTAATGTTGTTTTGTTATAAGTACCTCTTAAATTATTGTGTATGTTTGAACTTATCAGAGGTATCATGTTTTCAGTTTCTGGCAAAAAATATTTTTGGTACAAAATTAATAAACCATTTCTTTAATAGATATGTTTAGTTTAATTTTCTTCCTAGAATAATTACGTTTTTTTAATCTATCATGGGCATTACAGAATTTGAACAGAATTTTTTACTTTCAAGGATTACATAAATTAATATTAGGTGTAGAAAATTAAACATAAAGTATCTACAGGAGCAATATTTTATTTTGTTTGTCCAAAAATGTTTTTAGTATAAAAACTGTAAAAATACTTATCTAAGCTCATATTCTCTTCTACCTCACCTTAAACTTTACTTTAAAGATGCGACACACAAATCCTCGAGCTGTCAAATCATATGGTAGGCACTATTTGAGAAATTTGAGATTTAAAAAAAGTATCTCGAAAACAACTATGAAGACCTTGACTTGATAAAACAATTTTAAGCCAGTGGTAAAAGGAATTATATAATAGACTTGTGTATTTGTGAGAATAACAACTACAAAAAAGGACAAAATTGTGTAAATATAGTTGATTTATTTAAAAAAAGTTCTCTGTTCTTTATTACATAACAGACACAATGAACAAAATAGCATTGGTCGCTGGCACAATGCTCAAATAACTTTTTTTCAATTCAATTTGAAATATTTTCACTTTAACTGATAAAGCACATTTTTAAAGATTTGAATTCAAAATTCAAAATAAAATTTATTATTAGGATTAGAGAAATATGGGATTTGACCCATCTCTACTTTATCCTTAATCTCTTGTAATCATATTAGGCTCACACAGAGAATGTAACAATGAACAGAATGGATTGTACTTGATGTTTTAACTTCCCACCGGGTACATATTACATTAATGTGTGGAAAGTCAAAGTAAACTAATTCACATGCTACTGGTTATTTTGTATTAATGGCCACAGTCGATCAAACTAAAATTTTCTTGGCATGAAACCATTTTAAAAGTTTTTCTGGGATATATCCTATATTTTTATTTTTTTCAATGCTCTGTACCCCCAGTTTTATTGATATCTAGAAATATAAAGTTTTAAAAGGTAGCAAAGGATTGTATAAAACGCAAGTGTGTGTCGTCGTGTTGCAGTGGTCTGAGGCCGTTTGCTGACACAAACTCAGAGCAATGTAACGAGCTCCCAGCGACTGATACTACCGCCATCCCTGCTGGCAGGCCGCTTGGACCACCAGTCTGCCCCGATGGCTCTCTTGATTATGATGGTGAGGCTTGCTTGCATATTTGCTGGGTCAAGAGTTGCCCAATCTGCCATCAACTGGAGTTGATGTGTTAGACTTAAACACTGGCTGATTTGAAATACTTCTTAATAGCTATATTGACCAAAGTAACACTAATATATTAAATTTAGTTTTGAGATTTTTTCATCCAGTGTTTGGAGTAAAATTTAAGTTTTAACGCTCGAACCACATTAAAGAAATAGTAACTTTCATTTTGTTTGACAATAAGGCAATACAGAATTAACAGTAAGGTCTATAAATTGACCTCATTCTTATTCCCACAACTTGTTTTATTATCCATCACAGGTAATAGCTGTTGTAACTAGAGGTGAAACATCAGAATCTACTATTTCTTCAATATGGTTCAGGTCCGAAAACATCAACTTTAACCTATGTGTATGATTTGAAAATAAACTGTTATTATATATCAGATTATCATCATCATCATCATCATCATCATCATCATCATCATCATCATCATTATTATTATTATTATTATTATTATTATTATTATTATTATTATTATTATTAAAGCTTCAACTAGAATATTTTAAGTGTGTGAGCAAACATTCAGCACAAATACTAAATGATTATTTTATGTAGTAGGTATGAGGAGGATAGCTTAAAGAAAATGAATCTGCAGTTGCATAGAGAAATGATAAGAAAACGACAGTGAAAATAACATGCGGGAAATAAGTGCTAATATGTAATGGTATTTGAACCTCAATCTCCTAGCCCCTGCTGAATACATTGTGAATCTAGCACCAAGTAGACTTCCTTGTCATTGTTGTTTAAGGTTGTTTTCTACTTTATTACACTGTTGTTTTGGATATTTGTTGTTTATAACTATGGTGACCATTTCTTTCTTAATTTTTTTTCTTACAAAAAGAAGAACAAATTAAAATACAGTAAGCATGCTATGTACATGGTAAACACACACACGAGAAATTATAGTTAGAGGAAATAAATTAACTTAACTGCAATATTATTTTTTTATTCTCCCCATTCATTGCTAATTCAAAATAACACTGAGTTACATCAAGCCAAATAATACTTAAAATAATGCATCATCAATTTCAGGGAATAAATATTAATATCAAGTAAAGCTCTGTTAGTTCAGACACCTAAAATAAGTTCAAATTTTCCATTCTATTTTCTCCCCTCCTTCATTATTGATTTTAAATATATTTAAGGTGTTGGTTATTATCACTTCAAATTAATACTTAAGTACAAAAGTTCTGACAATACATAGCATTAAAAGCAAAACAACTCTAGGAACAAAAATATGCAATATCAAGAAACATCTTTGAAATGCGTATGTAACAATAAAGTAAAAAGTAGATAGTATACAATGATTTTTATATGAAACACATTCTAAAAGGTCTTTTTTTCTACCAGAATTCATCTTTTGGTAAATATAGATTGTAAATAATACTACTAAAAAAACAACTTAAAAAGGATGCTTCTTGCACTGGTGCTGTTCAATTCAACATATTTTCTCTCTAATTTCAAAAATATTTACTTTTGGAAATACTTGATTAAAAAACTACCTATTGCCTTATTGGTGCACTGCCTGTTCAATGGGACAACAGAACACCACCACAAATAAACAGTATTGTCATAAAAAACAATACTACATGATCACTCAATATATAATTTTTTTTTTTTTTTTTTTTTTTTT
>CABFOV010000703.1:0-67147 GCA_902141375.1 Timema poppense
TTTCAAATATTTGTAGCCTAGTCGAACCCCTAAATGATGAGGTTTGATTTAATTTAACAATTTGTTTTCAAACTTTCCAAATGCATAGTGTTTTGCTTGAGTTGTTACGTTAAGTTACGTTACAACGTGAATCTCCTGATCACACACAAGTTTATTTAGATTAATTCTTCTTTCTTTAATAAGACATAGTCACAAACACATTGCAAGCTTTTTCAAATTGATTTAGTTCAATAGATGGGCATCACAGTTTAATGCTGGAAATGATTCAAACTTCAAAGTGAATCAGTTCCTTAAATGAGTAGTTCACTAAGTTAGTTAAAATATAGTGCATAACAGTTCCAGTTTGGGATTAGTTCAAAGGGATACAGTTCACAGAAATTCATAGTTCATTCTAGTTAATAGTTTGCGAACTACATAATTAGAGATGGTCATAACTGTTAAATGCTGGAAATGATTCAAACTTCAAAGTGAATCAATTTCTTAAATGAGTAGTTCACTAAGTTAGTTAAAATATAGTGCTTAACAGTTCCAGTTTGGGATTAGTTTAAAGGGATACAGTTCACAGAAATTCATAGTTCATTCTAGTTTTTAGTTTGCGAACTACATAATTAGAAGATGAGCAGAATAGTTAAAAGTTATTTTTTTAGCAGCACATCTTATTAACTGTTGAGTAAGTTTACCCAGATTTGGGTGGGAAAACATTCAGGAAAAGAACCACCATCTTTATGTCATCAGTAGTCTAGTGTAGAAGAGTGACGCCTTAGACCATGTGGGCAACGAAGCAAGCTCCTAAGTCATTTTGTTTAGTGAAATTAAGCTATTTAGTTTAAAAGTCTGTTAAAAACATATTCAAGTTGGTCAGAACGGGTGAAATTAATTATAGTTCAATATAATGAATAGTTCTTTTGTCTAGTTCAATAGTTCGTGAAACACATAATCCCATTATGGGAACAGTTAAAAGTGTTTAAATCTATCAATAATTTTAAACTTAATGTATTAAAAACAAAAAAATTGTAAAAAAGATTTTAAAATAACTTAAAATAGCATATTAAAAGAAATGAAAATTTTCAAATACTATTTAATTTGAATAATATTGCCTTATTTTATCAACCAAAAAGCAACTATTTAAGAAAAGATCTTATCACAACAAATTTTCACTGTTTTAAAGGTACCACAAATAGGGCTAGCAGAGCCATCTGTGAATTAATAAATGTACTGTTTGGTACATTTTCGGAAAAACATTACAGACAGAGCCATCTGTGATACAATGAATGTACTATTTGGACAACGCTCATTACAATTAATAAATACCTCCTGGTATCCTCTAGTCTCCTAATACTTAAGAACGAAATTTCACTATTTTAGAGGCGCGTGACCAAGGAGGTCTAGCAGAGCCATCTATGAAGTAATAAATGTACTGTTTGAAACATTTTCAGGAAAACATTATATACAGAGCCATCTGTGATAACAATGTATGTACTATTTGGACAATGCTTAATATACTTTAAAAACACCTCCTGGTATCCTCTAGTCTCCTAATACCTCAGAACAAAATTTCACTATTTTCGAAGCATCTGACCAAGCAGCCTTATTTATTTATATGAAAACATCGAATGTAGTACGTAAATGTATAGAGAGCAGCAAGCAATTAGCCGCTACTAGTAGTGACATCTACTTAATTAAGCATTAAGCATTTGCTATTTATGAGACAGCTTTCAAGAGAAAACGCATGTGTTCTCATACACGTATTTTTATTACTATTATATTGGGATGAAAGAAAGTTTAATTTTAAACAATTAAAGGAATTTTGCACAATCTTGTTTTCCTATTGTGTACACTATATTTATTTTTATGGTTTTAAAAATAATTAAACCGAATGTTAGTGAGTGGGGTTATGATATTGAAATAAAAAAAATATTTATATATAATTTTTTTAATAATGGTCATTTTTATTTAATAAAGAGGTCAAATTAAGAATAAATAAATGTATACTATAATTAATGGGATAGATTTGAAATAAAATCAATATTTCCTTTATTTTAGTAGTGTATTTTATTTAATTTTTTATGAAAAATATTGAATTAAAATCTTCGTGTCAAAAAATATAAAATAAATATAAATGAATATAGTATTTATATCACTCAAATCAAATTCTTAATGAGCCATCGAAGCGCTGTTTGATATAATCAGAAGTGCACAAAATTCTAACTAGACAGCAGCACATTCACGGTAAACACACACAGTCTAGTATATATTAGTATATATTAGACTGTGACCTTACCAGCCTAATAGACCTCACTTGAGTTATCTGGCCTAACAATGCCTGTGCAGGCTATCTCAATTATTTTCGGTGCCTCTGTGCTATTGTGCGTGACTTACGCGTCAGCTGACAGCGTCCGATTCGCTTACGTGTCAACACGCTGACGGCGAATATGAAGTTTCTTTCTCTGATGCGGGATCTATGTGAGAAATGCAGTGCGAGGTTGATTGGATGGCGACCTTAAAATATGTAAATACCGTCAACCTGACTGGGTGAGTGCTCTTGATACATTGTTAGACCACATATTATTAGACTTGATTTTGATCAACCGTGGGCAGACGATTTCCTGCAAGAGGTGGAATGGCACACATCCCGATGAGTCGGGTTTGATTTGGACTGCCACAACTATTTTGGAAATTAACAAAGCTATACCATTCATTCTATTTAAAATTATTATTTTTATTTAATTTTAATCAAAAGTTCCAGTGACTAAGTCTTGAGGGTCCCCAGAATACAACATTCGTGAGAAAAACACTAGGCGTATGTGTAATTTTCCTGAATTAAGTCTCTATTCTGTATAATCTTATACTCCGTAATTAGTACATGGGTGTATAGACCGAAAGATTAGTAAGAAACGGTACACACACAAAAAAGTAATGCACCCTTCAGATGGAGCCACTTCAGTGACACTGTTAACGCTCTGAGTGGTTGTTTCCGCCAACAATGGCGATGGTCATCGCGAAAACTACAATTGAATTATATCTTTTACATGGAGACAAATTTTTAGCGGCGCGTACATAGTGCGATGGAAGTGCTGCTAACGCGCGGCTGTTTAGCACCAACTTAGTCTCCTTACCTAAAAAAATACAGCCAGTCTCTACTTGGAAATGAATTAGGTTGATTGTGTTTTACAAACATTTTATTTTTCATTTGAGAATAGTGCTGGATATGGAATTTTCCACTACAGAGGATTTAATAACAGAGATTGAAAAGTGGACGGTAATATTGTCATCAAATAAGGCATGAAAGAGCTGTTGGTGTTGGCTGTTGGTGGTGCTCCTAATTTGGCGCTGTTAACGGCCGCCGGTGGTGGAGCTAAAGGCCGTTAGTGGTGCTACTAACGGCTGTCAGTGGTGCTGCTAAAGAGCGGTCTAAATTTTGCCTACACGAGTTATTTCTATAATTTTAAAAATCAATCTTAAAGTTAACGTGGACAGGGAAAAAGATCTCCTGTTAGCGATGCTATTCACACGTATAAAGAATAAACGAATTAGAAGTAACAGAAGATTCTGGTTCCATTTATTGATTTTGGAAATACCTAATTGAGGCTCTTTCGTGCCTTATTTGATGACATTATTACTGTATTCGGTTAATATATTTTAAAGGCAATTAATCTGAAAATAATGGCAGAACAAGTTTCCACACCTATGTAGTGTCTCTTTTTACACCTATAACTATAATTCCCACCATATGTGCTCATTCCACTGATTCAACTATAGTTACGGTGGCGCATTAAACATGGCGGTGCTGTGAATGAGTAAAATCTAGCTTAAAATACATATTATTCGAAAATAAGGTCAGATTCAGGTCACCCAAGGTTACACACCTATGTAGGGTTTCTTTTTACACCCAATTAATACTTACGACCAAAAATTTATCAATAATGATACAATTAAAATTAACTGCTAATATATAAAAAAAAATTAATTATTATTTAAAATAGTTAATTTTTTTGCTTTCATTTTATATTTAAAAAAATGGATTAAGTCATAAAATCGATCTCAATATATCCGAATTAATTAACCATTTTATAGTGATACAATTAAAATTAAATTCTGATAACTCAATTTTTTATTATTATTATGATAGTTAATGTTTTTGCTTTATTATATCAAAAATAATGATTTAAAACACATATTTATCTCAATATTCCTTAATTAATTAACCATTTTATAAATTATTTGTCTTTTTTCTACCTAATCTATGATTAATTTTGTTACTGCCATCTTTTGTCATAACTTATAACGTGATTTATTTATTTATTATTAGAGTGCAGTCTAATGGTTTAATTATAAACTAATAGTTATATCTAATTCAAAAGTTGGATGTTGTCACCCTGCGAATTGCTTCTTTTACCCTAGAATAGAATGTGGTCTTCTTCTGTCTGGTTCTTTATACTAGGTATTCCATTATATAATAATAACATAAAACATTTTATAATATACAACTATATTGGTAATGTATATACAAAATGGATAGTTTTGATATTTCACTTGTGAAGGAGGAAACTGGTGAATGCATTGAAACCAAACGTGAAAGTATTAATGAATTTGATATTAGTGTAAAACACCGAATCAAAACTGAGGTCAGTAATTAATAAACCAATAACAGTGAGTGGAATGAAATAAAAGCTAAGCATACTACTTTTGCAGTTACTTAGGGGAAAAAAATTGACCAAAATCACAAAAGGGCTTTAGTAGAATAATGAATTTCTTAATTTTTTATACATTATAATCATCATTTCAAAAATATTTGCCATATACATTAACAAATTATAAGTTTTTTAAGTAAATATTTCCTTAAAATTACTATATAGTATACAAAAATTGTTCTTTGCTTTTTTTTTCACTGTATGGCTGCTTTCATATAATAATTACACACATAAGAAGACAGTGAATCTAATCATACCAAGATTTATAAAGTTGTATAAGAGTGAATAATTAGGCCTATACGAAATAAAAAAAATTCACTACAATCGTAAGGGAAATGTAGAAACATATACATGGACCAACTTGTTGAATTGTAAGAAGTGTTATTTTCCTTTGGTTTGGCATGCTAGGTTTGTATCCTAATAAATATAAATATAAATTTGAGCTTTTTATATTTTTGATGTCATCTAACTTGTATGCAGGGTTTGTGGCAGTTGTGAGTGTTCTAGTTCGAATGTACACTTTTGTGTTTAATTTCATTAATAATTGTTCAAGAGTTCTTCAAACGAGATAAAAATACAAATTGTGTCTTATCTGCAAGAGTTGGGTATGCTACCAAAATAGGTACAATGTTGCCATAGATTAGGCCTATTAATTTTATATAAAAATTAAATGTGATCTCGAAATAAAATTCGGCATTACAGGCTATTTTTGCAACATGGCCGACTTCTAGTCTCTTGGAAAAGTTTTAATTTTTTAATTTGTCATAGTACTAACTAATATTGGTATTTTTACATATATATAGAGAGATTTGAGCATGTTGATATTTAGAAAATATAAATCTCATAAGCCCTATACGATGGGTGTTTACCATGGACTTTTTTTTCTATTAAAGGGCCATAAATCCTTAAAATTTTACAAAACGTTTTAAATAAATAAATTTTAAAAATTTAATTGAACCGAATTTTTTATTGTTTAAGAAAGTATGTTTTATAAAAACTGTAAAAATACTATCTAGTCATGTTTTCAATTGCTTTAGACTAGGTATTAATTTAATATAGTAACATTTTATAATATACAACAATAGTGGTCATACATGTATATACAAAATGGATAGTTTTGACGTTCCACTTGTGAAGAAGGAGATTGGTAAATGCATTAAGACCAAAGTTGATAGTATTAATGAATCTGATATGAGTGTAAAACACCAAATCAAAACCGAGGTCAGTTATTAAAGTTATAAAGTTTTATAATAGGGAATAATTAGGCCTATACAAACAAACAAAATTCACTACAATCACAAGGGAAATGTAGAATCATATATATGGACCAACCTTTTTAGAGTTCTTCAAACAAAATAAAAATACAAATTGTGTCTTATTTGCAAAAGTTGGGTTAGCAAAATAGATACATTGTTGCCTTAGATTAGGCCTATTAACTGTTTTAAAAATTAAATGTGTTCTTGAACTATAATTAGACCCTACCGGTTATTCTTGCAACATGGCCGACCAACTCCTAGTTTCTTGGGAAAGTTTTTTTTTTAATTTGGCATAATAACTAATTTTGGTATTTCTACATATGTATCGATTTGAAAATGTTGATATTTATAAAATATAAATAAATCTCATAAGCTCTATATGATGGGTGTTTACCCTGAATTTTTTTATTAAAGGGCCATAAAGCCTTAAAATTTTGCAAAAAAAAATTTTTAAAATAATTTTTTTTAAATATTATTGGTCCAAATTTTATTGTTTAAGAAAGTATAATATGTTTTATAAAAACTGTAAAAATACTGGCTATATTCCCAATAACTTTCGTAACCTTTTTTCACAACTCATTAACTATTGATTTATTTATCTTTTAGTTACACTTATTTATCTTTTAGTTACACTTATTTATATAACTTTAGTAACCTTGTTTCACAACTCATTAACTATTGATTTATTTATCTTTTAGTTACACTTATTTATATTTAATCTTGCTGCACGAGGCACTACAGCAAAGAACATAACTATACTATGGGTACAGGATGACCCTAAGCTTGGGATGATTCCTGGTTATCTCAGTGGTAGAGCATTGACGTTATAATCCAAACGTTCTTGGTTTAGTTCCCTTGTTAAGGTGTTATTTTTAACCAATTGAAATATGTCATTGACAGGTATATCTGTAACCTAAAATCATTTCCATCTCCTCCTAAAGTTTATAACTGAACTTCCTCTCTTTCATTGGCTGCTTCATATAATTGAAGAGAACTAAAACCACCCTCCGAGTGTGTGTGAGTTTGTGGGGTGGAGAATGTTCACCAATCAATCCTGTTAGCTGAGGTTATAGTCACAGTAAGCTACTGGTTTTTCATGGCTACACAGTTTGTGCTAAATAATTGTTTTATTCTCATCTGCCTGTTACTTTTTCATGGTTAATAGTTTTACCCAAGCTAATATCATTATAAAATAAACTATGTTACAGTCAAATTTTCATAGTAAGAACATTATTTAGTTGCTAGTGAAATTACTAGTTCTAGTTACATGTATTTATTCGCTAGGTCATGAGACCTGAAGCTGTCACTGTTAAAAGATATTTTCAACACATCATAAATTAAAATACTTACAATTTTGGCCGTTTTTCTCTCTCATTTTTTTAAAGGCCTTATGAAAATTGAACCATATATTACTATTCCTTTGAATATAAATGTTAAGTGTAACTATCTTAAGGTTAAGGATAGCTATTATAGTTGTCATGAAATAAGATAATGATAATTTACTAATAGTAGGTATCAAAATTGTGCTAAAACAGTAGCTACTACTAGAAACACTTGCTATGTATTTTTAAATAGTAGTCTACTTTGACTATAAACTTGTAAATTTGTACTTTGATTTATAAAATTTATCTTATGTGTGCAGAACATCTAAGCTTTAAACACAATTTAAATTATATATTTTGATAACTCATGTGCTATATAAACATGTTAAATTGATATTAATACAATTATATATTTTAATTCTAGGAGGAATCCAATTCTGCGGCCAATTTTAATGATAGCCTAAATTACGAAACGGGATGTTTTCAAACATCAACTGTGAAAATGAAATCCAAGTGGGATGGCTTTCTTCCAATCAAAGAACAAATTAAGGTAGTCGCCCGCCATAAACTAACTTATTTTTTAAAGCTGGCGCACTTAAGCAGTTTTTATCATTACACAAAAAGTGTTTTAAAACTGGTCCTAAAAAATCAATCATAATTGATACACAAAAATCTAAATGTAAATAAAATAAAATTATTTACACTCGAAATATTATTTAAATATCATTGTATTGCCAAACATTCATATATAATAAATGCTTTAGAGTAAACAAAATTCTATAATATTGTATTAATGGAGACGGGGCAGTAAGCCTAAAGTCAATTGGCCTAAAAGTCAGTTGGCTTAAAATTCAGTTGGCCTCAAATATAATGTTAAAGCTTTCGGGTATCTTTGTAAAATAACACTGTTTGTTTTTTCATCTGATTATAGATAGAACAAGTAATGGTAGATGATGTTAAGTTGTTTCTAAAAACATAGACCTTATTTAAACACAGACTTAATCTACTTAATTACCCTCTGTTATTAATAACTCAAAATGCTCACTACTGCTTTAACAAAAGTATGCCACCTATTCTTATCGTGAGCTAATTCTATCCAGTCTATCTCAACAAACCCTATCTCTTTCAAATATATTCAAATTTTATCATGCCATCTGCGTCTGGGTCCTCCCAGTGAATTTTTCCCATTGGGTTTGCCAGTCAATAACTTGAACCCAGTTCTAGATACTCCCATTCACGCTGCATGACCTGCCCACTGTAACCTGCGAAATTTTATTACCCTATCAATGTGTGGTGAAGATTACAGGGTATGCAGCTCATCATTATGTAGCTCATCATTATGTAGCCTCCTCCACTCCCAATTATTTTCACCCATTTTTTGACGATATATATTCCTAAACACCGTGTTTTTGATCACCTTAAATTTATTTTTGTCAGTTAAGGTAAGAGACCACATTTCACATTTATAAAGAACAACCAGCAAAATTATGGTTTTGTTTGTTATAAGTTTTACATTGCATCATAGCAGGCGGGCCGGCCCGCCTGACCTAGTAATAACAAGCATTTCCCGACTGTATTTGTTTCCTAATTTACAATATAATATTGTTATCGCCAATTTAAAATGTTTTTAAATATTTAAACTCACTAATCCTATCAAATGATATGTGGTTTGCTGTAATATTTAAGCTGTCGACCTCAATATGTGTTCTCTGTGTGACCATAGGCTTAGTCTTTTCATACTTAAATAAGGACATTTGTTCTTATTTATTAATATTAATTATATGGTAAACACAATTCAACCGTAAAATATCTTCTAGAAGCAAATCAAAAATCAACACACTAGGTGCATTGGTTCCCTAACTGTTCTTCGTGAATCCCAAGGAATCCGTAGACAATAATAACAAGGAGATAATTTCTGTAATGATTTCTTTGAATTCTATTTAATTTTAAAAAATATATGATATTTTGACTAAAAAAATCACAAAACTTTTTAATTGACTAAAAAATATGTTTTTCCATTATGATCGTTAGAATAATATATAACCAAGAAACCCCCTGTTGAATACCTTTATTTTGATTGAATCACCGCAGTTTACACTGTTGATGCAATATCTTCTAGCAAATTGCTGAACAACTCACTAGGCCCAAAATCATACTTGTTAGTTTTTGAAGTAAAATTGTTATTACCTTCTTCATTCTTCTTCGTGAATATCCTTAAGTGTTTAAATGGGCAGTACTTAAACTTTTACAGCTTCCAACAACTTAAGTGCGCGAAGCTGAAGTTTCATGCTATGCAGCAACAAAATCAAATATTGTTGCGGACTGAATGTCACACCCGACATAACCCCCGACATACAACCACTCCCAACTTTAAAGAACTATATGAGACGGAGAAGCAACACTATTATTCACACTAGAAACCTATGAAGTAATATTGAATGTACAGTACATAATTTTTAATTAATACTGTTTGTGCTATCCTGGATTTTTTATAATATACATTTTTAATTTTGAGTACCAATCATCCGGACAGTCTATATTTATATGAGAGAGGGTGTGAGTATCCATGGATGTTTTATAAGGTCTAAAGGGGTCTGTTAGCAAAATCGTTTAAGAACCACTGCACTAAAGCAATGTTAACTCACATACATACAAAAAAATTTTGTACTATCCTTAAATTTAACTAACAATGATGGATAAAACATATTCTGTGTACCTACACCAATGTCAGACTTCCCTTAGTTATCCAAGTCTATATTATATTCTATACTATTTATAAAACAAAGTGCTACACTAACATAACAATTTTGTCAGTTCTCCATTAATTTGGGAGTTACATCACATATTAAGTAGACTTCAACTGGTGGGGCTTCTGATCCCAGCCCATTGTTCTAGTTTTAACAATCAGTTTCCCAATCTCCTCCCAATAGTGTGTGGTTACACTTACTTTTTACTATCCGACGAATCACTATCTGACTAATATAACTAAAGTGTGAGTAGCACGAAATGGATTCAAACAGTTAGCGATGATTTAAAGGCTACAGTTAGTACAGATCGCTTGACCTACCGGCTGTTGTCCTACTCGACAGAAATGTCAGTCAGCATGAAAGTCTCAACGATAGTAATCATAACAATAATAATAATTTAAATAAATAAGAATAAGAAGGATCACTTAAAGGACATACTTCTGCATTTTCGTGGCGTAAGGATGAAAGAAACAAAGCGATAACCTTATGTTGAAAAATAATGTCGACTTCTCTGTTACCGCAACCAAGTGAAGTGTGAGTATAACAACTTAGACGACGTAGACACTGGTGTGGGCTCCACTAAATTTCAAATAGTGTGTTACTGCATATTAAGTTATTTGTGTGTGAATCATTCAAATATTTCCATTTTTAGTTCATAATTTACGATTATTTGTGGTTATCTATTGGCTTATGCCTTATGGTGAAGCTTATTTGACCAAAACGCCTCTGTAATGTGTAGCACAAATGGAACACTAATATTTATATTAGTTAAATAGTTGGTTATACTACTAAATATTAAAGGCTTTGTCAACTTGATATCAATTTGGCTTAGATCAAAACTATGTGCTTTTTGTTTAAATGGCAACAGTAACTTAGCACTAACAATTCTATTTCATTTTTTTGTTAGTTCTCGATTAGATTATAGTGGCCAGAGCTATGTTTATCTACGCATATAATATATAATATAATATTCCAATAACCATACAATTTATCTGTTTATGCCATCTTCACTTAAACTAAACTTGACTTATACTATTATGTTTTATTTATATTATTTTAATATGTTATATGTATACATATTGTATTAAAGATGACTTTGCTGTTTTAATGTTATAATGAGTGTTAATCTGATCTTTTAATTTAATCAATTTATGCTCAATCTAAATCCACATATTATTTTTGTTATGTTATATGGTTACATATCAGATTTCTTAATCAATTCGCACCCAAAATAAAGTTAATAGGTTTATTTGGGTTGACCTTTGCGAATTTGTATTAAATTCCAATCTTCAACTATACTTTTTTTATATTGAATTCTACGTTTATATGTATAGATCGTTTCCTTACTACAATACATTATGTTTTTCATGAAACTCACTCTACTATTTGTGCCTTAATTACATTGACATGCAATTCAAAATAAACTTTTTCTTGTTTCATATTTTAGATAAACATATGCTTCACAGATGTTTTTAATTCACATCATGGAAAGGCGATACATATTGACCATGTTTGTGTCTTTATTGACTAGTGAGCTGTGATCTTGGATCAAGTGGTCTGCCTAAGTCTGCTAACAATACTTTTTAACACAATTATCATTAAATATTAAATGTGTAAATGAATTTCAAATAACATGAACACAATCTTTTACTGCGTTATAGATATGTATGTTAATGGCATTTGCAGCTTCTGCAAAGGGCAACTAGGTAGGAGGGCCACATGGGCATCAAATTCTTACCAACTTTCTCACATGCGATGATCACTCATTAAATCATCCACTTATAAGTCGGTGTTTATTAATATATGTACATATATGCCAAACGCTTATAAATTGATCCTCTATTTTTAAATATTTTGTAAGCATTAGAGGTGAGTGAAATTTGGCTTTTTATAAAGTTTACTACAGGTTGGAAGGTCCATTAGTGTTTATAAGAGGTTCGTTTTACCTTAATGGGTAGAAAAATTCAGTTGCTACGAAACCTAATGTTTCTGGTTCAAAAAAATGTAGTGGTAGTATAAAACATTTTTTAGAATCAGCTTTCTTATTTCTTTAGTTCACTTTAATTCCCTGCAATGTCCCACTAACTAAACCTGTAATTTAATATCCCAAATTCAGAATATTTCATTATTGATTTTAGTATTTTTATAAGCTTCTTTAAGTTTTCCCGATTTTTCCCAGACATCCAAAATTCCATATATTTTCAAACTAACCCTTGCTGTCGTTGACTTGCTTAGTAGGAATTCATGGTTTAGTAATAATCTCATTGATATGATCTTTCTTCGTGGAAAGAGTATTGCCCTTAATAAATCTGTATGATACCAATAGGATTCCAGATCTAAAGAACTTCTCTCTTGAGAACATGTGCTCTATAATTTGCTCATAAGATATCCATGTCTATCTTATAATGATGCTCCCACTTAACATTGTTGTAGTGTACCTTTTCAGATGAACTACTATTATATTTTGTTTCAAGAGTGCTGTGTTATTTTTTGTTAACACATTAGGTTACTCCAAGTTTAAGTAATACCATATGTGTTAATTACTTTAATAGGGTAGGTATTATGAAAGCCTGAATTTGCGTGAAAGGATATTGCTAAAACAATTAGGATGAACCTAGACCCGACCGGGATTCTAACTTTGATCTTCCTATCATCATCAGGCCAATCTATTATTAGAGTGGCGCTTTAGATCATTTTACCACTGAAGAGTGATATGTTGTTCCCTGTATTTGGATTGGCTTACACCTAAGGCCCGGACAAGATCCATACTTCTTCTGGCACTGGCTCAACCTGCCACTAACTCTTGTCTATTATGTGTAATTATGATTCAGCTCTCTACCAACTATCTTTTTCGTTATTGCATTATTAGCTGTCAATTTTTATGGGTTTTGTGGTTAAAAACGAATGTGTTACCAAACAAACATCAACCACACTTAACAGTATTGACACATATGATTATTGATCTTTGTGAGTCACCAATACAAATACAATTAATTAAAAGGTAATTCAACCTCACATATATGAAGCTAATATTGTTTGTACTTGATGAATATTTGTATTTTTACCTGTAGGATGAGTTTAACACCTCAGATTATGAAGATGAAATGGTGAATACTAAGCTGAAGTTCTCAGACTCTTCTCTAGAAAAAAGTGACTCAGACCAATACTACTGTACCCCAGAAAACAAATCTCAGGTATCAGCTATAATTTTAAATTAAACATTAAATAACATTAGTCCACCTATTGTACCTCTCTTACCCCATCACTCAAACTCATAATATATTTTTTAATAATCCTGGACATTTATGAACACAATGAAAGGAATAAATTATATCTCATTGAATATTTTAAAAATATTTTTTTCTAATAGATGTTTTATGATAACAATCCGCAATTTGATACAATACGCTTATCCATACTCAATCTAACAATTAATCACCAATTAGCTAATATACAATACTTTGTTAAATTTTCTTGTTTGGTGAATAGAATATTATTTTATTATATTGATTAGATATTCAATAAATCACAAGTTAATTAATTTTTTACCATACCTGAAAATTGAAGAAAAATAAACACAATAAAGTGTTGAATAGTTTTTAGCACGTAAGTGTTTGTTGGTAAAAGGATGCAATTAAATTATTTAAAAAGAATTAAAATGCGTCCTGGTCATGGGGATTGATCCTGGGATATTTAGTTCAGCATAAAGGTTCTATGATTTAGCCATATAGGATATTCTCGAAGATAGGGTCATTCATCATTTGTTCAAAGCTGATAGCTGTAGAATTCATATCAAAGAACCACATTAGAGTGTACTTAGAAATCTCATTTAATATTGACCGGCATGAACTAATTAATACAGAAATCACTTGGCTGATGTATTCTAACACAAACAACTTTGGCTGGTTGTGCTCTCCAACTTAAAGTGCCATCATTACTACAAGCTGCACACACAAATTCTTAACATACTCAGTACACAAAATACTGCCTCCATAAAATATCACATTTTATCTACTGAAATGAAGGATTAAATAGCTAAGAAATCATATTTGTTAGTTCCAGTTTTAGTTATAGCCACATTTAAATATCATATTCTTTAAATTGAAAAACAACACCTAGACATAGGAGTTAAACCTAGGACCTTTGGTCAGAGCAGTGGCATACTAAGCCAAGCCATAAGTTCTGGGTTCAATACCCATGTCCAGGTGTCATTTTTTATTTTAAAGAAACAGAAAGAAAACAAAATCACAAAAATACGCCAAAAACACTACTGCACTTTAGTCATTTAAGTAATTTGGTAAGTGGCACAGCTTGTGTATCACATGTTTGACAACATTGGATGACATTAGCTACTCAAACACAAATGTCAAAGCCATGATGAACATCGTCCTTCGGGAGCACAGCACTCCTGAATCGGGTGACCCATTGACCACCATGACTAGAGTAGTCAGATGACTGACTACAGCTCCCACAACTGACGATTGCACTGTTGGATAAGTTAAGTTGGCAGTCTGTTCATGGGAATATAGGTTTAATTTGATCCTGGAAGCTCAGTGATAGCACTACCAATCCATAGCGGTCAGACTCTTGAGGATCATTGGGATCAGCAGATATCTAACGAAGAATATGATAATTGAGGTACACATCCACTTTTGACAATATTCTACACAATTCTTCAAAGATAAGACTTGTATTGCCCACAAAACGTCTTATGTTGAATTTCACAGACTTTATATCTACTTCAAATACACCACCAAATTGTGTTCATCTGGGAGGGATTTTTTATAAAGTGAACACAATAAATTACCACTTGCTGCAATTTGGTTGTTGATTAGAACCTAATGACAATTTATTAAGGAATTTGACCCACTAATACATACATCCCTTGATTTAAACGATTGATGCTTCTTCCTCAGGCACAATCTTAAAATGAGGCCAATATGAGGCCAATGGTCATTTTATTTTCCCAGCTTCCTAGCCAATATTGATCAAGGCACCAATGGTAAAGATTAAGAAGGTCTTCGGGAACGTCTATTTAGGAAATAATGTTAGCAGGATTGTCCTTTATTGGAAAATGTTTACAATCACAATTTGGTGTCGAACAACGAATTTTTAATACTAGGTTTTCCATCTTCTGGATGTTGCTGCTAACCATAATAGTTAAACTAGCGTGTCCATTTTGTTTTACACACTTGCCTATTATCATATAAGCTGGTATATAGAAAATCATTACATTTTTTTGACTGTGAATGTTATTACCACAGTAATTGCTGTGACTTTGTGAAGTGCCCATTAGGGATTTGGTATAGTGGAGAAATCTTGTAATTTTGAAATTACTATCATGTTTGCATAAATTAACATGTCCATTAACAAACGATCTTATATTATTTAATGCCTGCCTTCAGTGTTCCAAAAATTAAATGCAATTGTTTAATTTTGGGAATAACTTATCAAGTAATGTAAGATCCAAGTTACACTGTATGATAGCTGGTATATAGAAAATCATTAAATTTGTTGACGTGAATGTTATTACCACAGTAATAGCTTTGCCTTTGTGAAGTGCCCATTAGGGATTTGGTATAGTGGAGAAATCTTGTAATCTTGAAATTACTATCATGTTTACATAAATTAACATGTCCATTATCAAACGATCTTATATTCTTTAATGTCTGCTTTAGGTGTTCAAAAAATTAAATTAAATTGTCTAATTTTGGGAATAACATATCAAATAATGTAAGATCCAAGTTTCCCCGTAATATAGCAATTAAATCTGTATGTGAAGAAATGGACAAGAAGTAGGTAATCTAGAGTTTTATCAATCTTGAGTGACATTGCAGCATTTAAGATACTCTTTGAAGTGTTAATAAATTTTAATATCTCTACTGCCAATTCCTTCTGGACAGGTTGAATATTTAACATGTAACTTATATGAGTACAGGCTTCAAGACTTTTGGTAGGTATTCATCCAGGGTACTTTACATGCCACTGAATAATTTTGCCATTTCAACTTTGTGGCTTGACTTGAAAGTGTTGAAACCAAATAATGAAACTTACGGATTATAGGGAATTGACCGTTCTCATATAGCATTACCTTGAACCTGTCTCATAGTCACAGTTGAAAGTAAATATTATTATTGCAGGTGACTGTATGACTAAATTATTTCAAGACAGGAGTGTTACTTAAATTTACTGGCTCTGTTAACCCATCAATTGGTAACAGGACACCTCTGTGGCTTGTTCTATTAAATCCTTCTCAAATGTTCTAGCGGTGTGGTATTTTATCATCAAATTCCTGCCTATTGCTTTCACGTTCATTAATTTAGTAAGGATCATTTTCTTTAAATTGTAATGGAGATTCTTGAAATTTGTCCTAGATTAAACTTAATTTCTGATAACGTCATTCACCTCAATTTATGCTTTTGTTTCTTTCATTAAATTATAGCTCTACAAATTTTGGTTATCATATGAGTCTTTCCTTTTAAAACCAATGATTCCTGGTTAGTGGCTAAAGTTGCTCTTGCACCATGATTATAATGAATGAAAACACATGGACAAACTAGCTTTATACAAAAATATTTTATTTATTTTAATTTTACTAATATACTTTCTATATTTGGGAGTATGCCACTGTGCTGGTTGTGACGGGACCCACTATCCAAATTGACTTGCTATAGCTGGTCACCTAAATGACATCAAATTGTTGTTTGTACACCACTCCAAGGCTGTAAAGATAAATTGGCTGCATGGTGTTCATCTCCAGCATGAGAGAAACCGTGTGACTCTGCGCCAGATAAAAGGCTCACGCAGATCAATCCATATTCAGAATGTCATGAACCTTTTACATTCATTAATATAACACTGATAATTCATTATTTATGTTGCAAGGCTTGTCCACAAATCATAACTAGTGTCACTTTAATCTAATATTTCATGTTTTAAATCATCCATACCACTTGACTTAAATGTTAAATATAGACACGTGAGGAGACCCTACTGGAGGACCACTGAGTACTTAGCTAAAATTGCATGAACAAATTAATACAGACCACCTTATTTGATGCATTCTAACACAAACAGCTTAAACTGATGGAGCACACCAACAGAAATTGTCACCGGCACAATACAGCCATGCATAAATTTTGAATATACAGACTAAACAGCATCATTAATATTTTAGTCAAACAAAATAGATGGCTGTGTAGAGTCATCGGCTACTTGAGCTTAATTTTGAAATCATATTTACCGGCAACTCAGGATGTATTGTATTATGCCAAGTGTTAATTACTTGATTATCTTGCTGGTGGTTGTGGTCTCATTTTTCAAAATTGTTGCACGAAGTCAACATCTTTAGGTTCTATTCCTGTGTTGAGGCATTATTTAAACCAGATTATGGGAATTGAATCACGATTTAATTCTACTGCTTGAATTGTGGTTACAGATCAAATTAGAAGAACAATCGTCTTCATCAAGTGAAATATTGCAGTCAAAATTATTGGTTCAAGTAAACTCTGATTTTAATATCGAGTTTGTTAAAAAGAATCAAGAATTGTCTTCTAATGTGTTAAACAAGAAAGAATATTGCAGTAACTTTTTAATACAAGGATCAAGTTTTGTATTAAATTCCATTCACAAGGTAGAATGTATCAAAGAGAATCATAGTGATGATAATAAAAATACATATACAACACAAGCTTGCGTGGGTAATTATTTGACTGGTGAGGACTTTAAATGTAAACAAAAAGACAAAATAATTTGTAAACATGATCGATCAGGAGAATTTTGTATTTCACATGAAGCAAATAACAGAAAATGCAAATCAAGAAATTGTGCTAAATATCTTCATAGAAGTCATTATGCAGCTCATAGAGGGGTAACAAAATGTAAAACTGAAAATCGTAGTAAGCATGCTCAGGTAGTAGGACATTGTATTGCACATGGGGGTGGAAAGAAATGTAAAACTGAATATTGTACTAAGTATGCTCGGGCAGGGGGACATTGTATTAAACATGGAGGTGGAAAGAAATGTAAAACTGAAAATTGTATTAAGTATGCTCAGGTAGGAGGACATTGTACTGGGCATGGTGGAGGAAACAGATGTAAAACTGAAAATTGTTTTAAATCTGCTTGTAAAGGAGGACATTGTATTACACATGGAGGTGGAAAGAAATGTATAACTGAAAATTGTAGTAAGACTGCTCGGTTAAGAGGACATTGTATTGCACATGGAAGAAGAAAGATATGCAAAACAGAAAATTGTAGTAAGCCTGCTTATAAAGAAGGTTATTGTATTGCACATGGAGGAATGTATACATGTAATATTGAAAATTGTAGTAAGAAATCTCAAGTAAGAGGACACTGTTGTGCACATGGAGGTGTAACAAAATGTAAAAATGAAAATTGTATTAAGAATGCACATAGAAGATATTATAAATGTAAGACTGAAAATTGTGGTAAGCAAGCTCAGGTAGGGGGACATTGTGTTGCACACGGAGGAGGTAAGAAATGTATAACGGAAAATTGTGGTAAACTTGCCCAGTTAGGAGGACATTGCATTGCACATGGGGGTGGAAGGAAATGTAAAACTGAATGTTGTACTAAGTATGCTCGGGCAGGGGGACATTGTATTGCTCATGGAGGTGGAAAAAATGCAAAATAGAAATTTGTAGTAAGCATGCTCAGGTAGGAGGACACTATTACTCATGGAGGTAGAGGTTGAACATAAAATTGTAGTAAACTTGTTTATGTTTAAGGACATCCATCATATTGCACATGGAAGTGAATCTAGATGTTTAACTGAAAATTGTAGTAAGATGCTTACGTAGGTCATTTTAAAGAACATGTTGTAAGACATAAGAAAATAAAGTTACCTATCCGACTCCAAATAGAAAGGGATTAAAAATATATTCATTAGAACCAAATATAAAACCTTTTTTATTGAATAGTATCCTTGTTACATTTTCTTTTCTTTTAGCATATCCATAATAAAAGGGAAGAAATGACAAATAATAGTGTGGAAAGGGGAATAAAATTGGAAAAATCCTCTATATACTACACTAAGATAGGAGTCTTGAAATTTTATCTTCAGAAATCCGTCTTTTTGCACAAGTTATGTCCTAGGCCCTAGAACAGGTGCAGGATATACATTAGTATAGCCAGTAAGTGGAACTATAATTTCTATAACTATTATTGTACTTATTCTTTGCTTAGGAGAGGTTACGTTGCACATTTACACAATACATTTGTAGTGCTATTTTAGCTATATATTGTGATATTACAGATTATAAATTTTCAATTCAAAGGTCATAAAAAATTAAGGAACCAGGAAGATTACTACTATATGTAGTTAAAAGGCTCAATAAGTTACCCTCCACAATATGAGCCTTAACAGGATTGATGATAGGAATATAACTACTACCACTAGTTGGTTGTGTATGCCAATAATACTATTTTGGAGCCTTCCAGGCGCTGCTCGTCACATGTTCTCTGTTCACTACTACCCCTTCCCTCTCTTTGTTCTCTGTATATCCGCCTCATGTGTGTAACCCCTACTTCCCGCTCTCTGAGCAACGAATATCAAATAAATACTGCCAGGAGAGTGGTGGCCAGGATAACTATCTGGGGCATGGGTATGTGTCCAATAGAAACAAATTTAAGCTCCAAATTAAGTTTAGACCATTATAATTCTAAATTACCCTTCGGCTTAATATTACTGTTTGAATTTCAAAGTCCTTTTGACTTAAGCATATTTAACATATTTAAACTTTGAAATCTTTTTTGCGCTGTGCAATATTGAATATATTCAAATTATGAAGTCCTTTTGACTTGTGCATCTTTGGTATATTTATATTTTGAAATCCTTTGCTTTGTGCGATATATAATAAGTTCAAATTAAGAAGTCCTTTAGACTTGGGCAATATTTGATATGTTTAAATTTGTAGTCCTTTTTTGCTTTGTGTAATATTTAATATTTTCAAAATATGAAATCTTCTATACTTGTGCCTATTTAATAATTTTCAATGTTCAAAGGTCCTTTTACTTAGACAAGATAAAAGAATGTTTGATTTCATACTTGTGTAACTTACAAGAAAACATTGAGAGTTATATTAATAGAAAATATTTAATATATTAAATGTCCATGTCGCTTAGATGTGTGTGTGATGCAAAATATGATTTAATATTCACAATCCTTCTTAACAGCTGGAACTTACAATTGAATATTTAGGATACTCTTGACTTTTGTAAATTTAATAATGTGGAATATATTCGAAGTCCTTTTGCTAGGTAAATTACCAGAAGTAACTTCTAATATATATATAAAATTTACATTTATCTAATTTATGAATACTATATATCTATTTATATATAATACTTACATTTCTTGTTTATAATTAAAACTCCTGTTTTTTCACTCATCGCCTACTTAATTAAGTATTTTACTCAAACCTGGAAATACTCTTGAATTATTGTCTGGTAATCCCTTTCCTTTGTTTAGGGCAATAATGCTAAGTGGATTGCGGGGAAACAGGTGCAAATATGTTGTATTATTATGTATTTGTTTTTATTGTCCTATCGGCTTACTCTACATTTATTCCCCTTTTTTATGCGGTTTAATTTTTGTGTGCTTGCCTTGGTCTTGTAGGATGAAAAAGAGACTACAGCAGGAAGTATAAATAATTATAAAAAGTAAATAGAATTTTCAGAGATTTTTTTAATAATCTATAAAATACAATGGAGACAATTAATTGTATATCTAATGAATGCGATTTGTTGATAGTATTGGTTCAAAAATTCTTACCAGAAAATAGGAAATTTATGATATTTTTATTTATAGCTTTTCATTGTTCTGGGAAAGATTGGAATTTCTAAATTTTAAGGTTAATCAGTCTATTTTGGATGTGCTTGTATCTGATAGTTACTAAAGTTACTAATACTAATATATACATCCAATTCATGCATAGTCATATGATCATCTGATCTTCGATATATAGTATTAGGAGTGATGTAACTGGGACTAGAAGGCGGGGATGAGTACAGGACATCTATTACCCAGTTGGGAATAATCATTTTTTTAAATTGGTTATAAGGGTATCCAAATTTCAAATAAATCTGAGGAGCTCTTCCAAATCTCCTAATTCCCTTTGGTTTGTGGGTCTCATTTAAAACCTTATTTTGTTGTCTGTTTTCACAAGTAAGATTCTATCAGCTGTAACCTAAAATTAAAGTATAAATCATCATTGATAACTAAAAAATGTTACGTGTATTACATTGTAAACTATATTTGACTCTTGCGACTATAACCTTACAGCTATATCTGGCTTTGAATTACTATGCAATGTTTAGTAAATATTTATTTGGTTATAATGTGCCCCAAACCCCCTAGCTTAATTAATAACATGTCTGCTTATTAATACAGAGGTTCCAAGTTTAATATTACCGTGTGTCCGAAAAATGTATTGGTAAAATTGGGGCTTCGGTTATAAGGTGATGAATTAAAGTTCAGGGGGCTATATGTTGTGTTTGTTGTATATTTAAGATAATTTATATGTGAGATTAAATAATCCGTTGGTTCAGAAAGTGCAGTTCAAATTTCACAAGATGTGAGATGTGCTAGGATACAAACTAGTAATAAGAACACAGTTCTGATGTCCTTGACCATTTCTTAGAGTTTGCTTGCAGTTACAATGCTAGGAACCTTCCTGTTCAAGTTCATAAGCACCCAAAGACTAATTCTAAAGCTACACTGGCTGAATTCCTAAAATATTTAAGTCTTAGTGCATCTCGCTTCCTCAAATTTATACTCTCATTGTGTGAATTTAACTAACAAATATAACTGTAATCACAATAATAATCAAGTACCCGTCATTTGGCCTAAAGTTTAGAACAAATGACCTTAGGTCAAATGACTTTTTGGACAACTGACTTCTAGGTCAAATGACTTTAAATAAATGTTCTATGTCTAAATTTTCTTAGGAAACATTCACTCTGATGTATTGTGATGTTAATAGAGGGCAGCATGTGTCCTATTTAGTTAAATTGTATATAATATCGTTTCTAAATACATGAGTCTTCTATGGTGTAACTATTTACAGGTCTAAAGCAGTTGTTATCAAAGTGTGCTGCGCAACCTCCAAGACTGAGCACGATAGTTGCTAAAGGGGGGCACTGAAATTATATAACAAATTACTCTTTATTTTTGTAATGTCACAAAAGATGTAATTTATTTATATAAAACTGTTCTAATCCGAATGATTTTTAATCTTTACTAGGCTAATTTCCTAACAAAATGTAAAAGTATGCATAGGTATACATAAGTACACTAAACCAACAAAATGTTTGTATTCAAATCATACAACACTGGAAGGGGAGTGGGGCGTAAAAAAGTTTTGTAACTTCCTCACGTGTAAAGGATGTTACAGAGTAATTTTTTTAGAACCACTGCTCTAAAGAATACAGGTCTCACTGCACTTTAGTTCCTGTGATCAGGTAAGAAGCTAGAGAGCGCTAGTATCTTTTCACAATAACATGCACTCCAGTCAACCAGTAGAGAAGTTTGAATAAATAAAGTTTCAGTTTATGGTTTTAACTTTTTAAGTACCATAGTGATTAAAACTAGAGCACCCCAATAACCCTCTACATATATGGTAGAGAGAGAAAATAATTAATAAAGTACAACAAAAATAGGTGACCTGGTGGTCTAGGGGTAAGGTGTCAGACTTCTATGCTGGCGGCCGGGGTTCGATCCCTGGTCCCGGCAAAGATTTATCTGATTACCAAACCCTTCCTTCACCTCTGACAAGACATCTTGTGAATGTGAGGAATGCCAGGTCTCCACCGTGGTTCGGATCCACGTTAAACTGTAGGTCCTCCATTTCATCTCACAATCACCCTACCACTACACATTAGCGTAAGTGCGTATAACCCGAACGGGTAGTAAGACGCGGTGCTAATAATAATAATACAACAAAAATAGCTTATTTATAATAAACATACTAACTACCATTTGTATTTGTTTACGATTGTAAAAGCACTTAAATTTGCTTTGTAATGTTTAATATTTGTAATTATTTCGTCGATCCAGTACGGTTGAGTAATCTAACATTGACGACATGAAGACCTCGCCAAATAATGCATTCTTTGTTGCTATCGTCGTATTGTTGTGATACAATAAGTGTTTATGATGACTAACAATAAGCGTCTTTCAATAGCACATAGAGGTAGATTGGAAAACTCTTAAAACACTATTTGTGGGCCCCCACCCTTCCAGTATTCTAAGCTCAACCTTTACATTACGAGCAAACTGTTATATACCCCAATTTTCTTACGATTCAGGTAACTTGCCTTACACCGCCCGGTCTTGGGGAGCATTGGACAGCTCTGTTCAACAATGACTTTGCTAGTTAACATTAAATTAAACCCCGTTTTATTAATACAGATGCGTTCAAGGTAGTCTGGAATTGATTATATAGTAACTGTATGCCATTGAATGAGCAAGAAGATTAGGAGGGTGGGGTGGAAATATCTGCCTCGCCAGAGGAGAGGAAATTAGTAATTTGGACCGTTTATAATTTAAATTGGGCTGGGACATTTTTAGGGAGCCCACATATCCCCACTCAACCCCTCCCTCTATTTCCCAGCATCTGATTTTTAAATTAAAAACTTTCCATTTTTATGTTATGTAGTGAATTTAAATTTTCTCCCATGCCAAGTGACAGCTTTAGTTATTTTAAGAATATGTAAAGTTACTACCACCCCATCCTCCCTCTTTTTCCAGTTCCCACATTACCAATTTAAAAATTGTAGAACTTAATTGGCTATTTTATGGGGTATTGTTTACATACTGACCAAGTTTAAATTTTAAGCATACCGAAAATAGTGTTGTCTATTAGTTGTGTATATTTTAAGATCTTTAATTTCCCAGGCTTCTATTTAGAAATTCCATATAGGCCTATTTGTTGTTCAGACATCATTTGGCTATCCGTGAAGGTCTTTTTACTTACATGCATAGTTCAAATTTCAAGACTTATTTGGAGTTGTACACCAAAAAGTTTTTATATAACTACCTCTTCCCCCCTTCCACTCATTTCCTGAAGTTCAAATTTTCAGGCTTTTATAGTTATTTGGAGTACCACACTGATATGTAGTTTTATTCATTTATTTTATATTAGTTTTGTAAATTTTGAAGTTCCCCCAAACTCCAATCACCTTTTCCCAACGATTCATTTGGCTATCTGGAGTTTTCTCTGTACCTGTTGTAATGAAATAGATTTTCATTTCACAATAATGTTAATCAAAAGTTCCCACCCTTAGCATATTTCAAATTAATGAATAGTTTCAGAAGATAAAAACTAAATGCATCCACATGTGTTAGGAAATATCCTCACACAATTGGATTATCAATAATATTATTTTTTTTGTTTACGACGAATCTATGAGTTATCACATTTTAGATCCCGCAGTAGATCTGGTCCAGCATACCTGTGTCGACTCTGGAGAGAAAGGCGTGCCTAAAATTGACGTCTAGCTGGACGCACACTAAAAATTACAACATTTGCCGCATCTGCAAGCAGCACATCTTCCTCTCTCAACATCCTGTACTCAACCATAGTCCTTACCTAACCTTTAAATTGAGTGTTCGTTTGTCAAAATCTGTTCAGTATTTTTCTCAGAATTTCTATTACTGTAAATAGGATTATCAAATTATATGTAAGGAATTATTCATGTTTGTTTATATTCGCAAATACTCGTTGCCAAGGAGATTTACAATTCAGTTCTTGTTCTTTCCAATCACATTGTTGCCAAGGGTTCTTAAAAAGAAGATGTATGCATTAAAATTTAATATATTTGAATTGATACACATTTAAGATGCAAAAAAGACAGTCAGTTTTTAGACACTGTTTAACTCACTGATAAGACAACATTTGGATTATATTGAAAAACCTACCTATATACTAGATATCCTACACATTAAAAAACTCCATCAAAATAAATTAAGCGATTCCAAAGATCCTAGACAACAGACAGAAAGACATACAGAGTTTCTAACTACAGACCGACATTTTGTTTTATAAGTAGAATAGAATACAGACATGGCTAACCAAGGGAATTTTGACATTGGTGTAGGTACGCAGAACTTGTTTCATTCGTCATTGTAAGTTAAATTTTAGGATAGCTTTTTTTTTTTTCATGTATGTGAGTTAACATTGCTTTAGTGCAGTAATTCCTAAACTTTCTTGCTCGCAGACCCCTTTAGGCCTTATAAACCATCCATGGATACTCACATACTTGCTCACATAAATATAGGTTGTCCGGATGATTGGTACCCAAAATTAAAAATCCAGGCTAACACAAAAAGTATACATTAAAAATGATGTACTGTACATTCAATATTACTTCATAGGTTTCTAGTGTGAATAATAGTGTTGCTTCTCTGTCTCATATAGTTCTTTAAAGTTGGGAGTGGTTGTAGACAGCTATTATTATGTCGGGTGTGACATTCAGTCCATAATAATATTTAGATTTAGTTGCCGCATAGCATGAAATTTCAGCTTCGCACAAGTTGTTGGAAACTGTAAAAATTCAAGTACTGCCCATTTAAACACTTTAGGATATTCTTGAAGAAGAATGAGGGAGTCATAACAATCTCATTACAAAAATTAACAAGTATGATTTTGGGCCTAGTGAGAAGTTCAGCAATATTCAAGAAAATATTGTGCCGACATTATAAACTGTGGTGGCTCAATCGGAAATATAGGTATTCAACAGGGGGTTTCTTGATTCGATATTATTATAATGATCATAATGAGATAAACATATTTTTTAGCCAATTAAAGAAGTTTCATAATTTTTTTAGTCAAAATATCATATTTTAAATTAATTATAATTCAAATGTCCATATTTAAATATGAGAAGACTAAGTATATGATAACACAGATTGAAGTTGATAGTTTAGATACTACAGCAAACAACATATGATTTGATAAGGTTAGTGAATTCAAATATTATTCTAGCAAGCAATAACAATATTAAATTGGAAATTTGGAAAAGAATGCAGTCGGGAAATGCTTGTTATTACTCAGTCAGTAATTTGTTGGCGTCTCACCTGCTGTCAAGAAATGTAAAACTTAGAATATACAAAACCATAGTTTTGCCGTTGTCCTCTATGAGTGAGAAACGTGGTCTCTTCACTTACATGACAAAAATTAATTTCGGGTCTTCAAAAACACAGTGCTTAAGAAGATATTACGAACCAAAAATAGATGAAGATAGTGAGAATTGGAGGAGGCTAAATAATGATGAGTTGTACACCCTCTGCTCATCACCAGACAGGCGTACTTTCGTGAGTGCGGCAATGAACTTTGGAGTTTTTAATGCCATAGAGTAAGTAAATAGAGCTAGTCTGTGTTTAAATAAAGTCTATGTTTTTAGAAATATCTTAACACCATCAAGAATCACTTTTGCTCGCTATAATTAGATGAAAAATCAAACTGTTTATTTTACGAAGATACCCAAAGGTTTTAACATTATATTTTAGACTAAATAATTTTAGGCCAACTGACTTTTAGAATAAATGACTTTAGGGCAACTATTAATAACATCAATTTTTTATTCAGAATTCACTTTAGGCCAACTGACTTTTAGGCCAGTTGACTTTAGGCCTACTGCCGCGTCTCCTAATAATCCTGCACCTCGATAAAAACACCTGATTTAGGGTATATAATAGTTCATCACACACAAGTTGTATTTTATTTTTCCGCAGTATTGGTCTAATTGGTTGTCAAACTCGTGACCTTACTGTTCTTAAAGTTGCTCGTGAAATACCAACCAATTAACTGAGTATTCAAAATGAATACCTGTCTTTTCCCAGACTTATATCGGTTTAATTGTAGCCTATACAGAACATTCTAAGATAATTGAGGATTTTTTTTTAAGCTTCAGAATTGACATTACCATAATAAATATGAAAGTTTATGGATCATAACAGAACTTACTATGATAGTTGAGGGTTGTGTTAGTGGCTTTGGAGTGTAAGAAATGGTGTTCCTATCATAAATACAGTTCTGTAAGTATCACAACAGAACATTCTATTAAATTAATTAAAATGTATGTCTTGATTCTCTTACAAATGAAAACTTAGAGCACCTTAAGAATTTTTTTTTTATGATTGACAGTGATAACATTTTATTATATTATTAGCATTGGTTTCTAAGTACAGCCCCATAAAAATGTTGATACGAGATAAAGCGAAATGTGCCATACAAAGCTGTAATCAAGTACTTTTTCCCTTGATAGTTTTTAGATATAATTTACTATGTTTTTGAAAAGTAAAACAAAACGAACTTGTCTTGTTACACGGAATCCTCCTATAAAACGAAATAATACAGCTTTTACAAAAAATTATTTAAATAAACATGAAATTAGGAAGAAATTAAGCAAATAGGCTATATAAGGTTTCAATAATAAATTTCAGTTTTGTATACATTGTCTCAATACTTATGTAAATAGTACTTAAACACCTCATATAACATGTAATTTTGAATAAACACAAATAACAAAACGTAAGATTCAAAAAAAAACGAGATTTAAATAAAAATAAAACTATTTTTACGAGGCTCTAGTTATAGGTTTTGACAATAGCTATCGAACATGACTCCTGCAGACCACATTACTTGACGTTTACAAACGTGAAATCAAAGATAATAAATTTTTCTAGCTATCAGATATGCTCAATCAACCCAACACCTTAGCTCAGTTGGTAGCATGTCTACCTACAGAGTTAAGGGTTCCCGGGTTGATTCCTGGCATGGCCGAAAATTTATCATTGGCGAAATATGTGTTTACCCTTTCACATTGATAAATTAACAGCTGGGGACTGGAGTTGTGCTCGTCTTAGTCTCAAGGTAGATTATAAAGCATATGCAGTAACGACAAGCCTGTCCAGCCGGTAGTGGAAAATATATATATCTTGAATAAAAAAAACTGACCCAGACCACATATTGGAAACAATAATGGAGGTATAGTAAAAGATATGTTCAATTGTAAAAAAAAAAATTATTATATACAGTTAATAATACAACCTAACTCGTTTAGTTGGTATACACATGATAGATTGTTCCTTTAACATACAATAAGGTGGCGTCATGTGGAGTGTTTCCAGGGAAAACAGAGATTGTTAACTCTGTTTCTACGAGATATTCTTCTTCAATCATTCCCCATTTTACCGATCTTATAGATTCTGTTGTACATGTTGTACATGTCCACTGATACCTGTCCAATGAATGTTCTACTGAGTGATGAGATATTAAAGGAACACATCCTTTACACTAGCAACACTACACAACTTAATGTGAATACATACACATATGCATATATATATATATATATATGAGATTGGCTCACCTTTTATTGCTTATCCAAGCTTCACACCTTTTAACTATACTAATTGAGTAAGGATGAGGTAAGGAGTATTTAGAGGAAATGTATCTACATTTGGATGTAAGAAGTGCAGTAAACCAATAATAAAATCTGCTCTTAGTACACCCATCCAGGATTTGAGCCTCGACCTCTTCATCACCAGTTTACTATATAATATGAGAATGGCATTTTGTCTGCATAACCAATAGAGTAATAATAATATTTAGCACCGCGTCTTACTACCCGTTCGGGTTATACGCTTACCAATAGAGTAATTTCACATGTACATACCCTCTAACCTCCAGACTTTGTCCAGGCTGTTCCTAAAACTCATGATCCTTATTGACTAAGGCCAAGCTTTAAACAAAAAAAAAAAAACTGCCGAGCTTAACCCAACCTTTTATGTGTGAATAAATAAAAATTATGCTTAGCTATTGTTTTCAGAAAAAAAATGTTATAAGGCATTGAATGATCAGGACAGCCTAATAAAATAGGCCTCTATAGGATCGTGCTTCAAAATAACAATTAGGAGTTTTCTTGGAGTTTTTTCACATTTACTTATTACAATAAGAAATTTGCTTATGTAATGTGTATAAATGCTAAAAAAACGTTAAATTTTTCATAATTTGGTATATTAAAAATAAATAATCTCATCCTCAGCGCACAGTATAACATTTTTATAACAAAAAAACTTCAAAATAACTCAAGAACCCCACTAACGATATTAAAGAAAAAATACAGTTCATACTTTAGACATAGTTTTATTAAAATTATAAGAGAAAGACTTTATCAACCACATTTTTTTTTAACATTTCTAATACAATAATTAAATAATTTTACTCTATAACAATACATAAATTTTTGGTCATAGCAAGTACAAAGTTCATTTGGTCTTTTAAAATTGAAAACAGCTTTTTGCTACTAAACCCTAAACACATCAATAATATCAACTTAAGATCATGGCAGTAGAGAAAAAAAATATGTCTATTTACATTTCGAAATTTTAAAAATATAATACTACACAGGGAAAGATCCAAACACAATATGGCTTCTACAATGAAAAACGAAAACCAGTTAAACCTTTGCTCTGCTGTCACTAGAAAAATTTATTGAGGAAAATCAGTAATTAGCTGTTCAATTAAACCTATGTCTAATTATATTGAAACTCATCAAGTGAGAGAATTAAGTAGAATGGGAATATATTAGAGATGGGTTGAATCCTAAGTTTCTCTAATCTGAATCTTAAATATTTTTTTTTGGAATCTCAAATAAAAATTTGAATCTTTATAAAAGTACCGTTTTAAAGTTAAAAAATTAAAATTAAATTTAAAAGGTTTTTTTTAAGCTTGGTACCATATGAATACCTGACACTGTGAAAAGTGATATAAATCTACTTTCACATATTCATACACTAAACCATGAGTTCTGAGGCTGTCCCTTTTAATATGTGTAATATAAATATAATGATTTTCTTGTATGTTTTTGCTGATTTTTTATTTTTTATAGAGCAAGCCACTGGTAGACTGACCCATAATTCTGTGACGTCTGCAGACTTTTTATAAAACAATATGACCCGGTTCTTCTTTTATAAATGTTTGTAAATACACAATTTTGAACAAAGACATTTGAAGATTGGGTATTATTTGGTCAAGTAGGGCTTGTGTTCTAAATTTGTATTACTTAATCACCAGGTATGTATTTTCAAAAATGCTTAGAATGATATATCAAGTATGTGTTATCTTTGGCAGCATACAAATGTGTGTAACGACTTATAAACACACATTTGTCATCATTTATGGATGTTACTTAAAACAAGATTTAAAGACATACTCTAATACATATTGCTGCAAATAAAAGGATTCATATTTCTCATTTAAAAAACTAGTGAAATAAGTCTTAAAATGTTTAATCCAAATGCTGCGACTTCAGCTTCAATATAAAAACTTATAATAGTATATCAATATATGGTAAATATTTCATTTTAATTTGATACGTTTTTGATTCTTTAAAATCAATATTTGTAATTTAGATTGAAAAAATACATCCAAATATAAATTAACAGTGCCAAAGAAGCTACCCATGTAGTAATCTATATTGGAGAATTTTAATGCAGTAAATCTTTATTACTAATTAATAGATTTTAGCCATTTCTATAAGAGTGGGAGTCGGACAGTAAAAAAAAAGAGAGTTGTAGTCAAAGGCTAGCGTTTCAACTCTACAGTCCTGCAGTTGACTACCTTTAAATTTTAACTAATCATATACAATTTGTTAAGTTAACAAAAGGATTTACGGAATGTTATCAACAACAATGGTTACAAGAATCACTAAACAAAACAAATCACAGCCGTATTACAGATACAATGGTTGTTATCAAGTTTTCAGATAATTTCACAATACCGATATTGTTCATAAAATCATTAAAAAATGTTTACATTAATCACAAAATATCATGTAAAGTATAGCACAATGTTATTATAAAAAGCCTTATTAAAAGCCTTTTTTATTACTAAGTCTAAGATATAAATTATATTTCAAGCCTGAGGAAAAAACATAAGCTTTGGTTAAAACTAACAAATATTTTATTTACAAAAAAATAAATAGATTAATAGCATTGAATCAATAAGGTAATAAACAGTTTATCAAAATGTATTTCTGAGTAAACCAATATATTTATTTTTTATCAAGTGAATATTAATTAGCAAGCCCCAAATTTGTATGACATGCTAATAAACGCTGTTCATGATCTCCTGATAGCAGAGAATGGGTAAAATGTTATAATTGAAAGAAATGACAAGACTGAGGAGTTAAACAACACTATAAAAAAAATATTAACGAATGGCAAAGTTGCGGGTATAGATGGAATCACAAGGGTAATGCTTAAGTGTGGGGGCATAGTACTACCTACCAGATTGTGTGTGCTGGAATTTCGAATGCTCCTAGTGGCTGGAAGAATGCTGTCAATGTTCCTTTGTACAAAGGCGAAGGCTGTAGAGGTTAGTAAGAATTGTAAAGCAATTAGTTTGTTGAGTACTCAAGGCAAAGTTTTTGGCAGAGTTAAAAGTTTAGAGGGTGAGTGTAAAAGCTGCAGGCAAGATTTGGGATGTGCGGTGTGGTTTCATGCCAGGTAGAGGTTGCATGGATCATATATTTGCATCACTACATGTGATTGAGAAATGTATGGCAGATAGGGAGAAGGTTTATTGTGCGTTTGTTTGGCTGGAGAAAGCGTACGATCAGGCGAAAAGTAGTACGTTATGGAATGTTGTGGAAGACTATGGTGTGGATGCACGGTTAATAAATGTGAGTATGATGGTATATGATGGAAGCTAAGAGTATGTTAGGATGGATGTAGCTTTGAGCGAATGGTTTGACATTGAAAAAGGTGTTAGACAAGGTTGTGTTATGTCTCCATGGTTATTTAATGTATTCATGGATAAGTGTATGAGGGATGCTTGTGAGTATGTGGTTGGTGTACAAGTGCGTGTGTGTGTGCGCGCGCTGTTGTATGCAGATTATGCGCTATTAAAGGTTCAGAACAAAAGTGACTTTCAGAATGCATTAAATTGTTTGAATGTGGCGACAGAAAGACTGAATCTTCTTATAAATGTTTCCAAAACAAAGTGATATTTTATGATATGGACAGATCAGGAAATGATTGTCAGCTTAGTATAAATAGAAAACCATTACAAGTGAATTTTTTTGGGTATCTGGTCAGAATGTTTTGTAAAATGCAAGAATAGATGGTGAAACCAAGAGACAAGTGAATGCATCTCAAAGAATAGTTGGATATATGTGGATTAGAATGTAGTATCGAAAGAGGCAAAGATGGCAGTATGTAAAAGTGTGTTGATACCAACAATGATTTATGGATGTGAAGCATGGATTTTGTAAGGGGAAACACAAGAGCAAGGCAAGATCAATGGGATTTTAATGAGATATCTAAGAAATGGATTTGGAAAAACTCAATGGACAGAGCAAGTAATGAATGGGTGCTGAGGAGTGTGGTTTGAAAGGGAATACAACAGGTCAATGTGAAAGAAGCATCTTACGTTGGTTTGGGCATGTTGAGAGGATGAGTGTGTATCACGTGATGTAGCAAATATATGAAGGTAGAGTGTGTGGATCAAAAGGAAGGGGTAGGTCATATAAGAAGTGACAATGTTGTGGACAAATGGGTGAAATATAGGCATTAAGAGTTTTGAGAATAAAAGAGCATGTATGACTCGGTGTGTGGATGTTGTTGAAGCGAAGAGAGTGTGCAATGATTGGGAAATGTGGAAAATTTTAGTGAGGATGGGTTGGATTCGGAGCTGTTTTTTTGAGCTATATGCATAGTTTCTCGCCTACTCCATAAAGGAACAACGTGACTAGGTAGGTATGTATGTATGTATGTATGTATGTATGTATGCATGCATGCATGGATGTAGGTCATATTTTCATGCTTTTAATAGTTTTTTTAGTCACTAATATAAATGTTTTGTAAGTTAATGAATAAGCTTTTTCAACACACAGTAGTCAGACTCAAACAAGATAATGTAGGCTCTGAATGAGCTTTATACTCTCTCTACTCTTATGGTAGGAAAATTCAGATCTCTGGCGGAGCATTTATATGGAAGGGGGTAGCTATTACTTCTTAAGTAGATATTTTTAAATTAATATTCATGTTTAGCCAAATGCTAGAGTTTATTTGCTAAAGAATTTTCAATACAGACAGATTTATTTTAGACAATTTGTAAAAGGGTTTGTTCAAACTAATCATTTGCATTTTTTTTTTCGCCGAGTTTTTGTTTACACTTTTAGGTCATTTTTTATTAATCTAAAATGTTTATTTGGGCATTTTTTAAATGTCATATTAGCAATTTCTTAACAATGTATAGGTTCTGTTAATTACTAATAAAAATTGAGGATGATCAGTAGTATTGGAACAAAAACTTTCTTATTGTAATCACAATCTTTATATTTTTCCATGCCCGCAAGTTATATCTTACTACATTATAGCTTTGAATGTACATACATAAACTAATATAATAGAAATTTGAATTTGCTATCATTTCTCTGTGAGAAGCTTCTAAACTCAACTTTTACTTTGAATATTTGCTAACAACAACTTAGCTCCAAAACCAAATATATGGCTTTAATGACAATTGGCTGTGCTATTCTGTTTAGATAGATATATTTTAAAAACAATGCATCATTGTGCAACACAAAGAGGAGGATTCATTGTTAATGTTGATAAAAGAGTGAAAATTATCCTTATACTAGTGTAAACTAAGTAAATTATTTCACAAACAATCCCTTTTGTTTACAACAACATTGATTGTTAAAAAATATATCTACTTCTAATCACAATATGACATTTAAATAAGTATAAAGGGATTATAATGAAGCAACTACAATACATTAGAGCATGCTTGAAGTTGGCTTCACGAATCATATTACTTATAAAGACACTCGAAATACCGACATTTTGGAGTGCTATGAGATGCTATTTTGCAGAGCTTTGTGACCTTTATCATGACATACAGGTGAACAGGGTGTCTAATGAGATGGAGAAACAAAAATTAGTGGCTTTTTGGTGACCTTTTTGACCAAAAAATTCCTTCGGTAAATGGTTAAACATCATATAATACATCTATAGGCATAATGCACTCACACGCAACATAAAAACTTTAACTAGATGGTGAACGTTGACCTTGTTCTTGGTATCACGGTTGAAACAATTAGGCAACTTGCGGCTAGCACATGTCATCATGGGTAGTGGGTGAGGCGAATTTTGATGTGTTTACGTTGTTACGATGTGTAGGAAATTTAAAAAAAAAATATTTTCCTGACTTTATGACCCACTCTAATGAAACAAACACAGCAATTTTAATTATTGGAAAAATGAAACCCAAACATGGAAATCAAACTCAGTACCTTTGGCTTAGCGCACCAATGTTCTGCCGCTGAGCAATACAAGATCCACCCCCTACACTCACGGTTTAGGGTTAATTCTATGACGAGCGTGTGGAATTTATTTGCTACTTGTGACTATCATTGAAACCCCATAATCGGCGACTAGGGGTTAACTTTATGCTGCCTCTCATACAATGTTAAATATCCCTACAATTTTCAACTAATTAAAATACATCAATGGTTGCTGTAACTGTAAGGATAATTTCCTATTTAATCAATTCAAACCCGCATTGCATATCCCCCAAAATGTTGGTACTCCATACTGACACACAATACAATAAATTGAAAGCTCTAACAGACAATCACACGACCATGTAAAGTATAAAGAAATGATTGGAACATATAATAATATTAATACTAGACCTATGTGGGTGGGTTTTACAAATGTTTAAGTGCAAGTAGGCATACATATACAATTCAGAAACCGGTACAACAAATTTTGGCATTATTCCTATAGTACTTAAAAATATAATTGAATGCAGTCAGGTATAGTTTAAAATAATACTGTCGAGTTTGTTTTTTTAAGAAAATATAAAAGAGATAAAAACTATTTACTTCTTTGTAGAATGGAATCAAACCATAAATATATTCCTAAGAAGGAGACGGATTATTGTTCATACCATTTGATGTGAACTAAAATAAAGGAAGTTTTGTGTTTGGGAAGGGGCGGGGGGCGGGGTGGGGGGGTGTAAGGCTTCGTTCACCAGCCCATTGAGAAGTTAGAACTACTTGGGATCTGAAGATGAATGGAAGGGATTGGGGCAATAATAAGCCATGCCACAAAGTTGTAGTATTGAAATATTAATATTTAAGGCTGTACATAGTTATAATAATATGCCTAAATAATTATTATATTGCATTAATTTGATAAAAATGTTGATCTTTCAGAAATAATTGCAAACTATAATTGATAAATACAAAATAATCAATCTCCGTCCCACTCCTCAACACTCATATCCTCCTTTTTAAACAAATTTATATATGGTATATAATATCTAGTGGGCACCCCTGGAAAAATGAGAATTCTACACCCTTTATAGAAATAAAATTTAATATCAACCATTACTATAATAGCCAGTTGTTGTTGTTGCATAGCACATTATTATCCCAAGCCCTTCAATTAAGGCCACCATTTCACAACTTGATTTAAGTGCATAGTTTCAAAAAAGTTGGGCTTCTTTACTAATTAGGAACACTAACGTTGCCCGATGGTGGTTGACTTTGGAGTAGTAGTTTTTTTTTAAACTTTGGAGTTGTTGGAGTTATAAAGAGGCGGAACGCTATTTATGATTAAAAAAAAAATTAATTGTTTGAAAATGTCCCACATTATAAATTATCTCAATTTACACTCTTTTAGAAATTTCATTAAGATGCATAAGTACATAACCTTCGAAAATTAATCAATTAGTAACTTCATTAAGGTTAATTCTAATGCAGCCTCAGCAATTTATTTAAGTCACTGTTTTATGACTGCCTTATTGAGCTATATGGACTAGCAAGCAGGTGAGATCAAAGTTTTTCAGATTCTATGCCAGAACCAAACAATCCTGTACTATTGATTTCTCGTAGAAAAGAGGAATAGTTGTCAAGAGCCAAGTTGAGACACTCGGGCTCAACCTAACCCACAGACAAGGAAACAACAGATACACAACAAGCTTATGAGAGTTTTGCTGCGCTTCTGGAGCTGGTTTCAGTCCATTGTCACTGGGGACCACTAGTGGCACTCATCAGTGATAACAGCACCTTCAAGTGAGATATTTTTAAACAGCTTGCTTTCAACGTTTTGGTTGTGAAGCCTACAAGATGGAGAGAAAGTTTCCATGTCACTCAAAGCGAACCTATCTTATGGTATTTGACAATTTCTTTTAACCTGACAATTCACAAATATTAGTTTGAACAAAAGAAGGACCATTGTATTCTATGTTTTCTTTGTAATGTACAAACTGATTAAGATCGTCAGGGGGCAGCTAGCCAAACCTAACTTTGTGAAAGCTGGGTGTTTAACACGAAAAGGCATTTTTGTCTACTCTCTAGTAAAACTTCGTTTAAACTGAACAACTTTTTTTTAAACATCCCAGCTGATAGCAATGTTGTCACTTGGTACTTTGTGTAGCGACCCCAATGTTGAAGGACTCAAAATATTCCAAAAAGCACAACTTTTTTTTTCTTTTTATTGAGCAGCACGTGTTACTACCCATGGTTAAACGTTTTGCAACCATTTTAAACTGGAGGCTGAGTATCTAGTGTATTTTTGTCTGTAACCTAGCCTCATAGCAATGTTTGGGTTTGCAAACCTGTATGACAAGCGTTAAATCTCTGCCAGAATTATTTTTCCGGCAAAAATTTGATCCGACTGTGGGCGATAATTATTTAGTAGTAGAGTCATGGTTTTATTTATTTTAAATATGTATCATTAAACTTCATTACAATAATGAGAGATATTCATGAATAGTTAAGATTACTGTGTGTAAAAATTTTAACTAGCTGGTACTGGCTCAAATTCAGCCCTGTGAGAAGCAGTGGGCCTTGTGAGGGAAAATGAGGAGCTACTTGAATAGTAATTAGCAGCTCAAGTTTAGAAAACTAAGATTAACGGCCGAAGGGTTTGTTGTACCGACCACATGACAGCCTCTATCTGTAAGTTTTGGCACAATCATCGCTGACAGCGGCGGCTGCTCAGTCGGTATCGCTCGCTTATAGGCTCACACCATGGAAAGAGCAATTTATTAAAATAATGACAAAAGCAAACAAGTTAATTTCTCTATAAAGTTTAGATTTTTTTTTATGATTTGGGAATATAATCTTAATCTACCAACATTAAAATTAATTTACTTTACATGGCAATTTCTCAAGACCAATTAATTACTTAACACAAGAGATAAATTTATCTATATATTATTTTTAAATTAATCAAAGTTAAAGAGTAATATAATAAATGCAACTTTGTCCAAGATATGTCATGGTTAATACTCCTTTTTTTTTATTAAGTTTGGTCAGTCTTGTATTAAAAAAGGGAGGAAATATTATATGTATACTAAAGATGGGTCAAATCCACTGTTTTACAAATCCAAATCTCAACTATGAATCCTATAAAGTGTACCAATGAATCAATACACAAAACTTATAAAACGTGGTAAGCATACTCAGTTTACGTTAAAACACATTATTTGTTTAAAATATAAGTTAAAAGAAAAAGCTAACAATATTTTTGTATCAATTACCTAAAATAAACTCTCTTTGCTATTTTATGTATATTACACTTCGTTGAGTATTTAATTTAAACAAGGAGGAGATTGAATGTGCAAAAGTTTCGCAAGGGTTTACTGGTATAAAATAGATGTGGTAACTATATTCTATATTTTTTGTTAAAATGCATTTATTATATTTAGGGGTGTGAGGAGTTTCCTTTTTAAATTTGAAGTGAATTTGAGTCGAATATATGAAATATTCTCAAAGCAGAATTTACTTTACATCCATTACTGTTCCCAGCCTGTGACCTGGGTAAGTTTTTTATTCAAGAAAATATATTTTCCACTACCGGCTTGCCGAGTCTGTCGTAGCTTCATATGCCTTATAATCTAACATAAGACTAGCACAGGCACAACATTCAGTCCTCAGCCGATAATTTATCAATGTGAAAGGGTAAACCCACATTTCACCAATGATAAATTTTTCGGCCATGCTGGAAATCGAAACCGGAATCCTTTTGTTAGTTTTGTTGTTTTGATTGAAAAAAGAACTATATTATGGTTATCTATAAGCCTAAATAGCTTTATGCTCTAGAATGACTTGAAATTGTTTTCTTGCATAATAATTGTTTGTATTATTTCATTTTAATATGATCTATTAAATTTTACAAGTAAACTGCTTCCAGTTTATTTTTCATATGCATATTAATTTGAAATCTACATTTCAGCTTAGAATGGAATTAATTGACCATAAATTCAGTATTTTAGCCCTCAATATTTTGATTGGCGAAACTTTGTAATTGTCAAAGCAAGAATTTTTTTTGGAAGCAAAATCAAAGATGACATTTGTTTCAAATCTTTGCGCACCCCTAATTATAACAATCATATTCACAGTTGCAATAAATTAATAGTAAAGAGTTAGGTTGTTAAGTATGTCCTATAATTTTGTTGTACTAAACAATTCATAATCAGCAAAAGAGCTCAAAAACAAATCACAAATTAAAATTAGAAAAACAAAATATTATTTTTAAATCTCAACTATTCCATCCCTAAGCTAAGTTTTCTTTGTGCGTATCTAAAAATGACTAGGTTATCGATGAGGTTTTAAAATTAATTCAATAACTTGAAAACCACCCACATAGGCTTTACAGGTGAACACAAATGCGCCATCACATTATAACACATTTCCAGTTGGCTGGTACGATGCAACACATCCACCGGTGGTACATCGGCTTAGGAGGCAGAAGGTTGAGATCATCCTCGTCTGGTGACACCTCAAAGTCTTCAATGCTGAAAGTGTCGGTCAACTCCTGCTTGCCGTCCTTGATCCGAGACAGCGGGAAAAAGTTGATGTCATCATCACTAGCAAACAAAACAAACATAAGGTTGTCTCTTTAAGAGTGACAAATATTTTGATCTTTCTGTTCTAATGTAAGACTGTGACATCTTAAATGTGTCGCTAGAAAATGATTGATTTTTTTAGTTGTAGCGGCTATATCTGTAATATTGGTGTTTAAAATAAAAACATGTTTGTTTTTTATGTAAGTAAATCTGGTATAATAAAATGAATCTGAAACTAATAAAATATTCTAGGTTTAGTAAATTCCTTCTTAAATTGCAAAATAAAATAGGGCCCGGATTTTGATGACGTGTCATCTTTTTTCTTTATTTTTTTTTGCTCATCAGAAACAATGCTCAGTTGTACATAAACTGTTCATTGGTTGTAGAATTGTATATTTTATAGGTCATTTTTTGTTTTTGTTTTTGCCTTTTGGAAAGAGAATATAAAATTGTTTGAAAATGACTTTAAAAAAGTGTGTGTGTGTGTGTATATATATATATATATATATATATATATATATATATATATGAATCATTGGTGCTTTGATAAAACATGAATATTCAAACATCAGATATTTTACCACACACTTGATGACTGAAGAAGAAAATGCATGAGTCCAAATGAACTTTGTGCCCCTCTACCTGCGTACTTATAAAATCCACATTCCTGGTGATACCTTCCCTATACCTAAGTTGGAAAGAGTTGCAAGGGGGTTGGGAGCTACCACTTTTAAAGCAGGTATTCCAATGTTAAGTAGAACACATAATTTTAGCTGTAACAAGATTTTAGATGCATAGTTTTCATTTATAAAGTCCACGTTATATTTATTCGTTTGCAATCATTTTGTGTGTATTTAGAATGTTTTTAGCCAAACCATCTAAGGTGAGTCATTTGAAGTAAATTATTACTGAATTCGGAGAGGATATTTTTTCTACTGAGAGTGAAATACTTTTCTGTAAAATATGTTAAGTGAAAGTGGCTGGCATCAGATAAAAAGATGCAATCATTCAACAGCATATCAGTCTCAACAAAAATATCGATAAAAATAAAACCTATCAATTATTACTTGGACAAAATACATTCACGAGTCGAGAAAGATCCTCGAGATTTTATAAAGTTTTGTGTGACGTTCTCGTATTTGAGAACATTTCTCTGTGGAAACTGAGCAATGGTAAACCAAAGAATTTCCTGGGACTGTATACGGGTCATTCTATTCCAGACGAGTCCATACCAAAGAATAACTGGAAATGGATAGACTAGAAGAGATATTTTTGGTTATGTATATAGTGTAAATCCTAACTCTTGTAATAAATATATCATAGTATGAAATATCAATCAAATATTTTAAGTCATTATCTACTAATTTAAAGTCGTTATTTAGAATTTTTAGCATCATTTTATAGGTTATTTTTTGGTAATTTTAAGGTCATAAAAATCAGGGCCCTGATATTGACTAATTGTTAGTTCTCAATATAACAATAATTCATTCAGTAAAGTAGAAAAGTAATTTAGGGTCTGATTTGTTAAGTATGCCCTACAATTTTTTTGGGCTAAGCCCTTCTCACCCCCCATCACCATCCTCCAAACACAATTTTAAATATAGGGCATTCAAGGGTTCCATCACAAATTTAAAGTGCAATTTTAAAGAAAAATAGTTGTATCAACACCAGACTGACAGCCTAGCTCTACCTGAAATTAAATACTAAAAAAATAAAGTTTTAATATATATTATTATAAATAGTAATTACAGAAATTTTTATTTGATATTCTACATCAGATATTTTTGAGCCCTTATTGCTACCTAAAGAATAAATATTTAGGCCTACACATCATGAATGTGTTTTTCAAAAAACCTTTTATAATGAATAATTTTATATATTTTTAAAAAACATTTTATAATGAATAATTTTGTATATGTTTTTAAAAATATTATATCAATTTATAAAGTCATTACACCTATTTACTTAAATTGGTATTGAAATATTTTCATTCACAGGACATAGCATGATTCTAAATAGTATATTTTTATAAACTCATAATTTTACCCATACATTTGAAAATTGTTTACAACAGTATGAATGTGAGTCACACTTATGTTTTTCATGCAGCTTGTACGTAAATTTGCATTGCACTTAGCACATTGAGAACATGGTCAGGTAATTGTAAATGTAATCAACTCCCAGTTCCAATAACAACTTTTTGCAGTTGATTTTTGTTGCCAACCTTATATCAAATAATAGAGGGAAATGTTATATTTCCATTGATATATTACACTACTAAACTATCTATCAGATAAAGCAAAAACTAAATCAAATCTGGAGCGCCGAACTCGTCGGCTCTGGCACTTTTCACGGTAGAAGGCGAAGCCAATCATATCAGCTCTTGGCACTTTTAGCGATAGTAGGCAGAGCCGATCAGATCGGATCGTGGCACTAAAAGGGTTAAATAGATCAGAGCTGTAAAAATAGGTTTTTTTAAAAATAAAATACAATGCATCATTTTAAAAGATTTTTAATTGGTGATTTTTAGTTTATTCACTAAATGATATTAAAAACTTGAAAGCTCAATGCCGCACTTACACAAATACATTGCCTATTCCTATCTTGAGCTAGTTCTATCCAGTCCACCTCACTACATCCTATCCCTATTTTGAGCTAGCTATATCCAGTCCACCTCATTATACCTTAACCCTATTCTGAGCTAGTTATATCCAGTCCACCTCACTACATCCTATCCCTATTATTGAGCTAGTTATATCCAGTCCACCTCATTATACCTTAACCCTATTCTGAGCTAATTATATCCAGTCCACCTCACTACATCCTATCCCTATCTTGAGCTAGTTATATCCAGTCCACCTCATTATACCTTAACCCTATTCTGAGCTAGTTATATCCAGTCCACCTCATTATACCTTAACCCTATTCTGAGCTAGTTATATCCAGTCCACCTCACTACATCCTATCCCTATTTTGAGCTAGTTATATCCAGTCTACTTCACTATATCCTATCCCTATTTTGAGCTAGTTATATCCAATCTACCTCAATACACCTTATCTCTTTCAAGTCCATTCTCAAGCTATCTCCCTATCTGCTTCTAGGTCTTTCCAATGGTTTCTTCCCATTGGGTTTTCCAGTCACTACCATGAACACGGCTGTAAAGTCTCCAATTCACTTTGCACGCCCTGCCCTCCGTAAACTGTAATATTGTGCACTTTGTTTAATAACATGACTTGTGTCTTAGCTTTCATGTGAGAATTTTTTTTATTATTTATGAGATTTTAAGGAGTTTAAAAAAAAATCTAGAACAGTAATTCTAAAATACAATGGTTGCTGCCCTGGGCTTTTGGGGCTCATACCCACCTCTCATCGGACTCCCAGTCAACCAGGGGTTGTTGTTCACGACTGCTGTTTAATTTGCCAGGGATTGGAAGTCTTTGGATTGGTATCAGACTGGGGTTTTTCTTGTACTCTTGGATTCTTTGGCTTTTCTTTGCTTGCTCTATCCTTTGCTCTGGAAAATGACCCAAATTTACAGACTTGTGTTATTTTATTATTTTATCACCGCACAAACATATAATTACTAGGTATAGAGATGAGAAAGGAAGTACTTTAAGAGGTAAACTACCTGCATTTGTGCGAAAGGAAAGTGGGAAACTATTTAGGATCAGGAGACCTGACAGATTCGAACCTCAATCTCAGCATGCCATTCTAATATGAGAGAGTTACACTTTAGACCAGAGGTCACCAACATGCACGTGTGCCCGTTGGCCTTTGGCATGCACCTACCAAGCTATTCATACTGAAATTGAGTTCTCTTAGAGAATAAAAAAGACAAAAATGTACTGATACATTTTCAGAACATCTCAAGAATAGAAAGAAACGATTACTTTCGATGATAAATTATATGGTAGACACACAGAAAAGTTGGGTGATGTATTCAATCAAAGATTGGCACAATTTCATGAAATTGAGATATTTTTTTGAAGATCCGTTTTATATCATGGATATTAGTATTATTGCCAAAGATATTAATAGTAAATGTACGAAACCAATGTTGAAAAATTGAAACCAGAGATTTTGGGACGATATAACAACTTATCCTTCAAGGCTTGCCATGCATACAACATTTTTTGAAAACCAGTATAGCACACAAAGTTTCCTTTGGGAATTATCTTTGTAATAAAGATTAAATCATATCACCATCTTATCTATGAAAATTAGCACTCTTTGTAGTGAAAATTGTGAAAACAAAATATTGACCTCACCTTTCAGATGCTAATCTAAGGGACTGTTTGAGAACTGTATTGTCAAATTATGATAGAGACTTACTTTTAAAAAAAGATAATTAGTGAAATGCATTTGCAAACATTATATTAAACATCGCATGCTAATATATTTTTCTTAATGTTGTATTTAATATCTGCTGACCCCTCTCCAGCACCTAATATTGTATTTGAAACCAGTATATGTGGTCACGTGGTTAACTTAGCTTAGCTGTGCGAGTGAAGTACCAGTTATTCTTTTACCAGAGGAGAGTAACAACTGTAATCTTTTTGACTGAGCGTGGAGAGTAACCCAAGGTATGAGTGTTTGTGTCAAAAGTATAACCTTTTAGTCTTATCCCCAAAGTTAGTGTGGCCGCTACAAGCTAGACAGATGTCTATCTAATACTGTGAACCTTTATAATGGGACTGTGTTAAACGTTTCTCACGTTTTTGTTTGCTTGGTGATTTAATATAATAAATTACCTGCTTCAGTGGCCATTTTGTCTAATGCACTGGTTACACAGTAGATTAAACTATCAGTGATGGGGATATCGAGGTTTGAATCACGGTCAGGTGTACTGTGGGTGATTTTCCAAAATAGTTTTCTACTCTCCTTCCATTCAAATGTGGTTACACTTCCTATAAAAAATAACCTCTCTAATCACTAAACCCATTAGCGTAATTAGTGCATAAGCACATAATCCAAACAGGTATTAAGACACGGTGATAAAAAATATTATTTTCTAACATTCCTACTATGTTCATGTTTCCAATCATGGATTTCCACCTGGAAGATTCCTGTGTCCCACAGCCCACAATGTCCTATCCTGGAAACTTCCCTGTTGTAGACCTATTCCAGTAATGACAAGGATCAGGGAATTAGCATTTAAATACACCAAGTAGGTCATGTTTTGGGATGTGCAAAGTCTATGTTTTCAATTCTGAGCAAACTCAAATCGAATATATGAAATATTCTCAAAGCCAAATCAAGATTCGAATCTTTTATTTGTTTGTGGTTCTAGGCTTGAAAAAATATTATGTTATGGTTATTTATATAACTTCATGCACTAAAATTACTTATAAAATGTTTAGTTGCACAATTGTTCATAATATCTTGTTTTATTCTGATAGGTCAAGGTAATATATAAACCTTACAATTCAATGACCTATAGTTTTTTACTAATAAATATTGATTTATAATGTATATGACAGCTCGAAGAGGCTATAATTTACCATAAAGAGTTTTAGCTGTCAATATTTTTATTGGCGAAGTGTCACAGCCTAAAAAATGTCAAAGCAAAGTTGAAGCTGATATTTGTTTCGAAGCCAAGTCAAAGTTTTGAAGCTGCACACACCCATAGCATATTGTAAAGCATATTTTGTTTAAACATTAAATGCACTTGAATTCGTCAGCGATTGATAAAGTTTTTGGCAGTATTTTTTTAGAGTATTCATAAACAATAAATGTGTGTGCTAAGCCAAAGATCATGTAATGAGAATGAAAAAAAGAGAATATGCTGAAGAAAATGTTGGAAATAACGTAGATAAAAAAAATACCGCAAGGGAGGATAAGAATGGAAGGAATTAAATGGGGGAAGAGTGGTGGAAGGATAGAGGAAGATGGAGGAATTTTACTAAACTGACCTGGACACAGGCTAGAAACAGTTGATGATGATGATGATGATGATGATTTATATTCATAATTTATGACTCATCTTCGACTTTGTTTTTCATTTAAAAAGTGAAATAGAAAACCCCTAAACCTATATTTTTAATATCATCACACTACAACAAAAACTTATTGCATCAAGCTAAGTCTAGCTTATTTCAAGAAAACCGACTCTACCCCGTGTGACATAGTTTACATAGCATTTTGGAACAAACCATACCAAGCTTTTTGTGCAGTTGTTTAGTGTTGGTCCTCTGAGGGGTGGCCGCAGAGGTACTACTGCAGGAGCTATCACTGCCCTAGAAGTTAACACAAAATAGGTTAGTTTTTGTTCTAAGCACCGCATACTAATACCTGTTTAGGTTAAACATATACCGACACACATACTAACTACACTAATAAATTAGGGCTGAGGATTTTTAAGCATTGCGTCTTACTAACATTTCGAGTTATATACGCTTATGTACTGATTAGGCTATATTTGTTTTGTATTAAGGAGGTTATATTTATAGGAAGTGTACCCGCATATGCGTGGAGGGAGAGTGGAAAACCATTTTGGAGAAAAATCTCAGCACACCCGACCAAGATTCAAACCTAGATTTTTCCGTCATCTGCTATCTAGTCTACTGTGATAGTAGCATATTAGACCAATTTGCCATCGAAGCAGGTATGAGGAATATTTAATTTGGAGGAAGTGCACCTGCAATTATGTGGAGGGAGGTTGAAAATCCATTTAAGGAAAACAACCCTCTGTACACCCGACCAGGATTTGAACCCTGATCTCCCTCTTATCAGCAGTCTAGTCTAATGCGAGAGTGATGGCCTAAAACAGAGGTTTCCAACTTAGGTGCCTGATGGCCACATTTGACTCCACGAGTCTAGTGGAATATTAGGCTAATTTTTGACAAGTTATGCAAAAACAAAAACCGGTATTTAATCGTGAATTAAATAAGAAGTGGTAGTTTAAACGTGCTAGGTATTAAATATTATTATTAGCACCGCGTCTTACTACCCGTTTGGGTTATACGCACTTACGCTAACGTGTAATGGTAGGGTGATTGTGAGATGAAAATGAAGGACCTACAGTTTAACGTGGAATCCGAACCACGGTGGTGATCTGGCATTCCCCACATTCACAAGATGTCTTGTCAGAGGTGAAGGAATGGTTTGGTAATCAGATAAACCCCGGCCGCCAGCATAGAAGTCTGACACCTTACCCCTAGACCGCCAGGTCACCTAGGTATTAAATAAATTCCTTTACTAAAATATACTATTTTTGATAAGTACGTTGATGTACGCTACATAAGATGAAAGGGAGAAACTAAAACATTAACATCAGTTGGAGATTTCATGGCTTTTTCCCACACTTAAGTCAAAACTTTCTGTTTTTCTGCTAAAAACATCAATATTACTACAGTAGCGCCTACATTACTTTTTCAAGAAACTTAGTAGTCCGCATTCCGCTTGTTGGAAACCGGGCTGCCTTAGACTATGTGGCCACTGAAGCGGGTTATAGATACAATAATTGCGCTATTGAAATAATGAGGAAAATGAAATTTTAGAGGAAAAGTACTCACATTCACGTGGAGGTAGAATGAGAAACCATATATAAAATACCAACCTCAGTGCACTTGACCAAGACTAAAAACTAGATCTCATTTTCGAATATCCAGCCTATTGCGAGTTTGACGCTTAAGACCACTCAACCTCAGAATCAGGTGGCCCTTTATAAATAGGCCTTGTTCAAAATGCCAAATATAAGTGAAATGCAAAAGAAATATGTTTTTTGTACTTACAGGAAACAATTTCTCATCTTCTTGAGGATGGTTTTGCTTTGGATCACTATCAATTCCACTGTCCTCCATTAAAGATAAACTATCTGAATGTTAAAAAGAGAAGTTTCGCTTCAAGCCTCTTCTCGGCCATTATTTGCCGTTCTGCAAAAGACGGCCCTGAATAAAAATGACCATTAGCTTTTACCAGAAAATTGTAGGCCTTAAAGTTCATAATTAAAGGCCTACATCAGTCCCCCTCTTCAGCATAAGAGAGTTTCCACCAAATGGACTATGGCTGCACAGTCAAGAAACTGGCAACAACATTATCTAAGCTACCTCTAGTGATGCTGTCGTAGTCCAGTCTGTTTTTTATTACTCTCTTCTGTTGAAGGGGACTGATGTATTGCAAAAATTACATAATAGTTTTGTTGTGTTTTTAATTGAGAACTTTGAGGCTTTAAATTTTTATCCTTTTTTTCATAATTAATTTAAAATAGCCGTCTGGGGCCCTTTTTTCTTTTCATTACTTTTAAAAGATAAAGAACCTCTAAATATTTAGCGAGAAGCTTAGAAACAAATCTATTAGAATAAATGAGTGTAGCATTCATGAAAGTACGAGGGTCATCCAGAAAGTAAGGTTACAAGGGCTCCTGAGGCCGGGGGAAATTTTGTGTTTCAAATTTGGCGCACCTGGCGTGTGGGGGGATCCTAACGGTCAGTTTGTTTGGCTCCAAGTGTTTGTCGGCCATTTTTTTCAGTCACAGTAAATTCTTCCGATGGAGAGGTCATCGCGCGCTCCCGCCACCGCCTGTCTGCGAGATCCGCGCGGTCATCCGGTTTTTGACTTTGCAGAACAATACCGCCGCGAATATCCATCAGAAGCTCGTGAAAGTTTATGGTAGTAATGTGATGAGTCAACAACATGTCACAAAGTGAGTTAGGTTATTCAAAGAAGGCCGTACTGATACTCACGATGAGGCAAAGAGTGGGAGACCATCAGTGATTTCTGACGAACTTGTGCAATAAATTGAAGAACAAGTGTGAGATGACCACCGTGTGACGCTTGACGACCTTCACAAAAATTTTCCTGACATTTCTCAAAGTCTCCTTGATGATATTGTGTCGGAAAAACTTGGTTAAAAGAAGTTACTTGTGAAATGGGTGCCCAGAATGCTCACATCGGAGCACCGTCAAAATCGCGTGACCGCCGCACGTGAATTTTTGGATCCTTTTGCACAGGAGGGAGAAGCTTTTCTAGACTCTATCGTGATGGGGGATGAGACGTTGGTGTGTCACTACACCCCAGAATCCAAAAGACAATCACTTCAATGGCGTCATTCATCTTCCCCAGCCACCAAAAAGTTCAAGACAACCCATTCAGCAGGAAAAGTCATGGCATCTGTTTTTTGGGACCGTAAGGGGGTCCTTTTGGTGGATTTTATTTCTAAAGGGACTGCCATTAATGCAGAGGCTTACTGCAATACCCTAAAAAAAACTCAGAAGAGCCATTCAGAACCGCAAAAGGTAAATGCTGACCCGGAGTCAGCCTCCTGCATGACAACGCCAGGCCCCACACCGCGCGAGTTTCACAGGAGCTGCTGACATCATTTTTGGATGGGATATCCTCCCCGCCCCTTATTCACCCAACTTGGCACCTTCAGACTATCACCTTTTCACTAAACTAAAGGAGTTTTTGGGTGGGAAACGTTTTTCCAACAATCAGGAAGTTGAGGAAGCTGTGAAGAAGTGGCTGAAAGAGATGGCGGCGGAGCTCTATGACACTGGCATACAAAAGCTGGTGCCCCGACTACAGAAATGTCTTGATCTCGGCGGCGATTACGTTGAAAAATAGTTTAATATATTATTGAAGTATCCTGTGAATTTCAATTAAATACAATTATCTTTCGATATTAAATAAATGTTGTAACCTTACTTTCTGGATGACCCTCATACATTAAATCAGGGTTACAGTACATTAAAACAATTGAAATACAGCTCGCTATACTGCACCTATGGTTATTTTTATATTTTTATGAGTGTACTTGCCCAAGCTAAGTGGCTCTAGGTTCAGGGCTATTTTGAACAATATTACATTTGTTATTAGATCTCTATGTCCATCATACCAAGGGGCTTCTTTGATACACAATAAAAAAAGTGTGTTTCTTTTTTGTAAAAGTAAATCACTTAACCAAACAAAAGTATTTTATTCTCCCGATCTTCTTAGGGAATTGTTGGGTAAAACTGTGGCATAACCTGGTTTTATGGTCAAGTGTCGCATTGTTCCTCCATGTTAAATTATATCCCACCTTCCCCTACTCGCTCATGGCTATTAAAATGTGATTTCATTACTAAACCTTTTAGAAAATGGCTTAAATAAAACATTAGAGTTAATTCATATTAACTTCAAATTGTATTAATTCACTAACAAAGTAGGGATGATATAGGTCTGGGAAATTTGTATTATTTTGGGAGATTGTCCACACAAATTGAGAATGAATGGTCCTGTTACCCTAAATTATGAAATCTTCTAAAATCTTCAAGGTAGGAATACACAAAGAGGGCGGTATTAATTTTTTCCTATCTCATATTATGAGAAATTAAATATGTTTACCATCTATAAACCTCCACACAGCAAAAGCAAATTCCAAATGATAACAAAATGAATGGGGCCTACCATAAAATGGGGATAAGCCTTAGGAATTATAAATTTTAGACAAATTTGTTTCCTCTAAAAAAAACCTTTAAATCACTAAATATGTAAATCTACTAGCATTGCACTAAAAAAAATGTAAGGAATAAATCAGAACCAGAATATCAATTCAAATGTCACAAAATAAATGATTTGACTTTCATAATATAGCCTAGATGACATATCGTATGGAATCACGGAACAAACAACGTGTTGGTCTGGTATGTTTATTCTGTGCTGGCGGCCGGGGTTCAATCCTTGGTCCCGGCACAGATTTATCTGATTACTAAACCCTTCTTTCACCTCTGACAAGACATTTTGTGAATGTGAGGAATGCCAGGCCTCCGCCGTGGTTCAGATCCCACGTTAAGCTGTAGGTCCTTCATTTCATCTCACAATCACCCTACCATTACACATTAGCGTAAGTGTGTATAACCCGAACGGGTAGTAAGACGCGGTGCTAATAATAATAATAATGATATGTTTATATTTGGAGCTAGGTTTTATTGAGTTTGTTTAAATGTTGTAAGAATAAACTATTTTAAAATTAACATAATTAGCGTAACTTATCATTGGATTTGGAGTTTCCTTACGAGAAGGGCCTATAATATCAGATTGCTATTTTAAGTGAAATACAGTGTATAATTATATAAGGTGATAACGCATAATTTCCAAAATGTTAACCATTGTGCATTAAAATATATTTGGTGACATTTTGTTATTCTTTTTAACAATTAGGTTCAAGCTATTATTGTTTTTCTGTGAGTGAGGTGAGCTTTTTTATGTGTTAAATTAAATTAATTTAAGTATTATTTTATTATCATTAGAAATGTGCTTTTTTTGTTTGTATAGAAGCTAACAAATATTTTTTAACATTGAAAATTATTAAAGAATCCAACTCTCGCGTACTATTCCCATCTTCCGCTTTCCAGACTCAATTTCAGTCCCACTATTATTGCAACTATAACTTAATGCTCCTTGGATTGTTCTATTTTCCAGTTGTCTTTCAAATCATTTATCTAAGTATCAGAAAATTCTGTTATAAATATAATATATGTTATTTTGTCATGCATCATCACTGCTTTAAACTCTTTTTTTTTTTAGCACTCACTGTTTAGGTTATGGTTAACTAATTAAATACCTACCTAGCGTGTAGACATTTTTAAGGTCTACCGCAATTGAATATTTTTAATTATTTAATAAAAAAAAAATACAATAAAAGAGGAAGGTATCCTATTCTATTTACAAGTGTCAATAAAAATCCAGACGTTTGTTATCACTTTCCACAGGAATTGATTCTAGCGGTCTTAACTTTTCCACGAAAAAAGATATGCGCAGGGTTACAACTAAAGAAATTATAACCAGATATTACTATATTCAAAATAAGTAAATAATTGATAAATGCCTTTAAAATTCATAAATAATATAAATTATCATACAAATTGGTACAATATTTTAATCCGTGCTACGAAAATGTTATTCTTTCGGAAACTTTAAGAAAATAAAACAAATTAAAACATAACCTCAATTTAAAATCGCCAAGTTTAAGGCGTCCCAGTTTCTATATTTGGAATTACGGCATGAGCACACTTGGTGGGAATTGTAGTACTAGGTGCCTACAACAACCCTACATAGCCGCGGAATCTGGTTCTTCTGGAAATTTTGAGATATTCTACTTTGAACTTACATCACACTTGAAACCTAGCCACATAAAATCAAGTTTAAGGTGCCTACAACCCTACATAGTCGTGTAACCTGGTTCTTCTGGAAATTTTGAGATATTTGACTTTGAACTTACATCACACTTGAAACCTAGTCACATAAAATCAAGTTTAAGGTGCCTACAACAACCCTACATAGCCGTGGAACCGGGTTCTTCTGGAAATCTTGAGATATTTGACTTTGAACTAACATCAGACATGAAACTAGCACTCTAAAATCACCAAGTTTAAGGTGCCACAGTTTCTTTATTTGTAATTGGGCACAAGCACTCTTGGTGGGGATTGTAGTACTAGGTGCCTACAACAATCCTACATTGCTGTTTATCCTTGTACAGTATATAATATGCTAATGTTTTAATGAAGTAGCTGCTTGAATTTAAAGGCAGTGTGTCCACATTTGCTTAGATAGATAGTGGAAATCTTTTCAGGAAATTAACCTACTGTACACAGGGCTGGGATTGAATCAACATTATTATTTCAAATATAGAAATTGTGGCACCTTAACCTTGGTGATTTTAGGAAAGGCTAGGTTAATGTCTATTGTAAGTTCAAAGTCAAATATCACTCTACTTTTGGTATATATTTTTATATTAGTTATTTAAATTTCACACACAGTCACAAGTGGTTAAAGGTATGTTATCTAATTTTTTTTCAGAACCCAAATTACATTTGAAAGCTTCAAACATATTAGCTCAGCATTTCAACGATTTCCGGTTTTCAACGGTGCTCTAGGAAGTGTTGAATTAGTGGGGGGCGCCTGTACATGTACATTGTTTCTCCGCGTTCATTATACCATTTGCCTTTTAAAAGTCACTACCTTGTGTGCTTATCAATGGGAAAGTTAGGAGGGGATAGATTAATAGTACAGTCCTGCCATTCATGAAATACCTTAGCAACCACCCATGATCAGCCATTTTTAAAATCATCCATAATTTAATGTTTTAAATTCACATTTTTCTTTATTTGTGTGTGTGCATCGTGTCTTAATTCTCTGACTGTGCTATTCGCATATTTTCACAAGTGGTTTAGGGATAGAGAAAGAATCTAGAGGAAATATACCTCCATTTAATAAAAGAAAAATACGGTGACCTGGCGGTCTAGGGGTAAGGTGTCAGACTTCTATGCTGGCGGCCGAGGTTCAATCCTCGGTCCCGGCAAAGATTTATCTGATTACCAAACCCTTCCTTCACCTCTAACAAGACATCTTGTGAATGTGAGGAATGCCAGGCCTCCACCGTGGTTCGGATTCCACATTAAACTGTAGGTCCTTCATTTCATCTCACAATCACCCTACCATTACACATTAGCGTAAGTGCGTATAACCCGAACGGGTAGTAAGACTAGATGCTAATAATAATAATAATAATAATATAAAAAAAACCTTGGGTATATAGTAGAGGAAAAATTGCTGAGATGGTATGCTGAAGTAAAGTGAATGGAAGAGAAGAGAATATCAAAGAGAGACCAATACCTTTGCTCAGTAGATAGCATGTCTGTCTACTGAGCTAAGGATCCCGGGTTCGATTCTCGGCATGGCCAAAAATGTTATCATTTATGAAATGTGGGTTTACCCTTCCACAGTGATGAGTTAACAGCCTGGGACTGGATGTTGTGCGTGTCCTAGTCTAAGTTAGATTATAGAACTTATGAAACTACGATAGGCCTAACAAGCCGATAGTGAAATAAAAAAACTGATCCAGGCCACAGGCTGGAAACAGTAATGGATGTAAATTAAAAGATTCCCAAAGAGTATGATGGAGATGCAGTACATAGGAAGAAGGCCATAAAAGAGACTTAGAAGGAGGTGGGTAGAACAGATTGTGAGGAAGTGTGAACAAGGAGGGAAGAGTGGGCTAGAGTGAGGGAGGAAGAACGGTGAATATGTTGAGGAAGATGGCAGCAATTCACCAAAATAACCCAAACCGAGGCTGAAAACGGTGCTAGATGATGATGAAATAAGTCAACTGACCTACTAATATCTTCTTCTATATAAATAAAATGAAGAGATTCGTTTTCTGTTTATTTGAAACAAATAAAAGCTTTGCCTGGGGTAAGTACGCAATGCATTGAGCGGATACCCTGGGAAAAACCGGCTACTTCTGCCAATTTTAAATAAAATGTTTTTGTGCCTCTCTGTTCATTCGGCCCTTGTATCTTTCCTCCGCACTTGAACAGGCCGCGCCAACCACCCACAATCACAATCGAAATGGCATGCTCTGATGCTCCCTGAAGGAGAGCACGAGAGCAGGTTCCAACACGTACCGACCAATTGGTCAAACTGTGTGGTTAGCAAATAAAACACGGGTTGACACGTTTCGCAAAGTTCTGGAACAGAGAACACATATTATTAGTAATAGTGGGAGGAAAGAGTATTTGGGAAACCGAATAAGGGTTTTTAGAGTTACGTGCGGAGACACTACTCTAGGGGGGCTGAGTGAGAGCCTCCCAAACCACTGTTGTCACATCTCGCTTATCCGAGCAGGGCTTTGGGACGTCGATGCCACCCACCAGGGTCAATGAAGTGGTTCCCAATCCCCTGTATAAGAGGATTGGTGGCACCGGGAAGTCTGTTGCAGAAGGACTGCACCAGTCTCTGGAAGTGGTCCTTGATGGTAGGCATATCCAGGTCACGATGCAGTCTCTAATTCCAGACATACCAAGGTGCGCCCACAATGATCCTGACACATGCTCTGGAATGCCTGCATCTTCCTCGTATACGTATCCACCAGATGGCCCCAAGCAAGACACGCATAGTTGAGGATCGGTCTGAGCAACTTCTTGTACAGTATCAGACCGTTCCTTGTGGACAGGGCGCTATGCCTGTTAAGCAATGGGCCTAGGATTCCCAACCTTTGCCTCGCCTTGTTGTCTCTCTCGTTACAGTGTTGTCACCAGGTCAGTTTGGTGTCCAGCGTAAGTCCCAGGTGCTTAACACTGTCCGTCCATCTGATCTGTTCTCTGAACAGCCGAAGTGGGGCCGGCCTGTAGAACTTTATTTTTCATGTGAAGAGCACTGCTGTGCTCTTCTCCGCGTTAATACTTATCCTCCAGGTAGTCAACCACCCCTCCAACTGCGTCTGGAGTCGCCTCTCCACCAGCTGCCCTCGGCACGACTCTGCTACTAGAGCCATGTTGTCCGCATAAAGTGCCAACTTGGTGTCTGGGGATTTTGTAATGTCGTTCACATACAGATTGAAGAGCACCGGGCCCACGATAGAACCCTGCGGCACTCCAGCCAGGATGCTTCTGACTTGGGAGGTGGAGTTCCCAAAAGTAGTGGAGAAGGTGGGGTGGGATCAATAAGATTGAACAACCTTAACCAAGTAGAAGGGCAAGTTCAGGGAAAGGAGTTTGAAAAAGAGATCTTCGTGCCAAACACGGTCGAAGGCCTTTGCCCCGTCGAGAAAGACAGCGCCAGTCAGCCTGTTGATGTTGAAGTTCCTTGTGACCTGCTCCACGAGGGACGAGTTGGTGAGACGTAGCGTGTCCCAACCACCCTCCCTACTGCCTGGACCGCTTCATAGTCCATGTTCTCTGAGCCGTCCGTGACGCTTTCCCCACTGTAGTCAGCACCAAGGCCACTATCGCTCACGTTTTCCCGCACCAATGGGAAGATCCTTTTTATCTCATTGGACAAGGCCAGGCAGCAGCGGAGGGTATAAAACACGGTGAGTTCTGGAGCAGAATCAGTGGTGACCCACCCTGGCGAACTACCTATACGAAAGAGCTAATAAATTGTCGTGTTTACAAGAGCAATTTTGTCTTGACTCCCTCTCCTTTCACCATTCCTACCTCCCACCACGACTCATGTTGCCGGAACTCCATCCTACCGCCCACCGCAACACCCGTGCTGCCGGGACTCCCTCCTTATACCTCTCCACTCTCCCCATTTGCTTGTCCTCGTCACCGGCAATTCCACGGGATGGTCTACACCCGCCGCTCCGGCAAAGCCCACTGACGGAAGACCCTGAAGAAAAACATCACCAGGAGACTGCACTTCGAATAGATGCAACCAGTACCACCCGAAGCTTCAGTTAAGGATGACAATGTAACAAAATATATATTTTTTAAATTGCTTTATTATAAAAAAATTTTATTCATGAAAGTAAGTACAAGAGTGATATATAGGAACATATTACAGTAACAAATGCAATATGGCTTTCTTATGCAATTTCAACTCCACTAGTGAAGTTTTCATCCTTACCAATCAAGTTGGCATCACTGAAGGCACCATCCTGTTTAGTCTAATTATTATTACTACTTCCTGAGGAATATGCTATAATAGCATTGAAATATTGAAGTGTGTGTAAATATGTGTTAGTGTTTTTACTATTATTTGTGCTCTACCATTTTCCTAATATTCTATCATTTTATTTATTACAAAATGTTTTTGCTCAATGCGCTTTTTTCATACATATTATTGAAAATATCAAGAGAGTTCCCCCACTATACACTGCTGCCATTAGACTAAAATAAAACTCTTAATGATGCAACTGAGAAAAGTGTTGGTTATTAACTATAAGTTTTTATGTTTTTTAATGAGGAGATTCCATGGGTAAATGATTACACAAAAATTAAAATTGATAATAATAACTAAAGATAAACTTAATATAAGTGATAATTGAGTAGAGAAAACACACTTAAGGAAAAAGGAAAAAATGTGGGAGGAATCATTGCAAAAATATGACATCTTTTTTATTTATTCTGGCTTCTTTGGTAGAAAAAGTTACAAACACACATATTGAAACACTTTTTTTTTATATTACAAAATTATTGGTATTTTCCTTTTATGTTATTACTATCATCAACAACAGATTCCAGCCTGTGGCCGGGTCAGTTTAGTAAAATGCCTCCGTCTTCCTCTCCCTTGAATACCTTTTGTTATCTGTGTCTTCTTTCTTGTAGTCTTTTTCCTACATAGGTACGTCATTTCCAACATTTTTTCTTTTTCCATCCTCATTACATGGCCAAACAATCTGTCTTGCTTCCTCTACTATCTCATGTACTCCCTGTACCCCCAATCTTTCCAGATAACTTCATTCCTAATCTTGTTACTCTTCATGACAGCTAACATGCTCCTCACAAATTTCATTCCTATGGCCTCCACTTTCCTAGTCTTTTTTACAATCAATGTCCATGTTTCTGCAGCATAAGTGACAATGGGTACAAAGTATGCCCTGTATAACACTTCAAGGGCACTTCTCTTCTCCTTGGCAGGTCTCTTAAACATCTATAGAACTCTCCCTGCTGTTCTCTCCTTATTAAATCCTCTCTACTTTTCCATCTGTCTCCTCAATCACGCTTTCAAGATATTTTACATTCAATATTTTTCTCAGCGCAACTTCATCCAACCTTATAGCTTTATTAAACCTTACCCTCTTCCTTGTCCCTAGGAGAGTTTTCGCGATTGACTTGGTTACATCTTGGTTTTGAGGGTTTACGAACAAGTGGTTTTGAGCAAGGTGGAGCGCGAAAATGATTTTAAGATGTTTACCTTAAACAATAATGGCAGTTGAGGTAGAGTAGATTTAATTTTATCTTAGTTAGATTGGTGCTTATTTTGACTAGTCCTAATATTTACACACCATATCAAGATAAACATATTTTTCCAAAAATAATCTTAAGAAAACAAGTAGTACTATGTAATATTAAATAGGCCTAAATCATTAGTATTCTCTTTCTTTTATTCACAACTAAACAGTTTTTAAGTACCTACTTACTGTCATGTATTTCTAGCTAATAATTGTTGTCCATTAAAATTTACAAAAACTTAAAATTCATTGACTACAAAGTTATACTCATTAATATAATAAGTGATACTGTTTTTAAATTGGTGCACAAATTCTCTGGTATCATCTCAGTCATATAAATGTTAACATCGATACCAATTCAACCACAAAAATACCGTGGTTGTAAATATCAATACCAGGTCAACAGCGAAAACATGCCTAATACCATCCAATCACAGTTTACCTTGCTAAATTTTATTCCACATTATTTCACTTCCTCATTTAATCCTTGTAGTTGTTCCTGAACTTCCTCTTCCTCTTATTTGATAAAGGCAATAATGCTGAAATATAAAAACTTTGTTCACGTTTAAATGTTTGGGTTGCATTTTCTATTTAAGAAGCCAAACGCAAGGAACAAAACACATTTGTGCATTGAATTCTACCTCTTTCTCTATGTTGTCTTTTTTCACTTATAATTAGTTTATATTTTCTTAATTTTATCAAACTTCATTTTTATATTAGTTTTGGATGTTTATAATTTCTGTATTGATTAATCTTGCCTTCGAGAATTAATGTCATCTACTTCGTTTCATACAATATATACTTTTCTGAGGATACTCCTAACAATATCTTGTTTTCATTTTGATATATTGCTTCGATGTTCTTTAATATTTGAACCTGGTAAAGTAAATTTAAAGACACTTTTCTTGCATTTATTTTGAACAAACTTCCTTCTGTGACATTAAAATTATCAACTCAAAAATTCAATATTAATAAAAAAGAAATAATCTTATGTCTTGAATATATTCAGAAAATCGCCCTCCTAAGAAACACAAAATATCCATGTGAAAGTATTTTAAACTATCTTTTCTCTTGCATTTTTTCATGACAGTTCCATTAAAGTTATAAAAATCAGACATCAGACATTTAAAACTATTTCCTATTTTTCACATCCACTGACAAGCTTTAGAATATCCACTTGTCAAAGGAAGTTTAGAGCAATTTTCTGTATTAAATTCCCTCTGAGGACAAGTTGCTTTAGGTAGGTATCTCACATTATCTTCTTATTTAAGTATATTTGAACAACAAATACAAGTTTATTCGTGAACTCTACAATATCCATTTTTAAGAGGATATTTAAAACAACCTTCTCTCACACATTTCCACTGAACAAATAGCTTTGCATGTGACTTACAGTATCCCTTTATCTGAGCATACTTGCAACATTTTTCTGCTTTACATTCTCTGTAAATTCCCCCATGTGCTTTACAATATCCATTTAACAGGGGATATTCAGAGCAACCTTCTGTGAGACAAACCAAATCAGTGAATGACTTTGCGTGTGACTTACAGTATCCCTTTATCTGAGCATACTTGCAACATCCTTCTGCTTTACATTTTTTATAAACTCCCCCATGGGCTTTACAATATCCACCTGGTAAAGGAATCTTAGAGCAACCTTTACTCTGGCATTTCCAATGGACCAATAAGGTTGCATGTGTATTACAATAACCCTTTTTTGAAGGATACTTAGAGCATGTTTACCTCCATGAGCTTTACAGAACCCACCTGGTAGCGGACGTTTAGAACAACCTTCAGTTTGGCATTTCCATTGGGCTAATAGGTTAGCATGTGAATGACAATATCCCTTTATCTGAAAATGCATACTACAGCCTTCTACTTTACATTTTCTATAAGTTTTTCCACGAACTTCACAGTTTCCATTTGGCAGAGAAAGTACTGAACCTTCTGTGGTACACCTCAAGTAGGCAAATGACTTTGCATGAGATATACAATATCCCTTTATAACAGGATACTTGCAACAATCTTCAGCTTTACATTTTCTATGTTTACCTCCATGAGCTTTACAATACCCGCCTGATATCGGCCTTTTAAAACAACCTTCGCTCTGGCATTTCTGTTGGGGTAGTAACTTTGCTTGTGAGTAACAATATCTCGTTAGCTTAGAATGTTTAACACGATCTTCTGATTTACATTTTCTGTAATTACTTCTGTGAGGTTTAAAGAACTCACCTGGTAACAAACATTTAGTACAATCCTTTTTCTTACATTTTGGATGTGTAGAGTCATCTCCATGGACGATACAATACCCAGCACCCTTCAGAGGACATTTAGAACCTTCTTTCTGAGCAGTCATGCAAGTTTCTGTTTCACATTTGAATTTATTGTAACAAGTTTTTGAAAAATTTCCTTTTTCATTTCTTTTATAATTTTTTCCGTTATGTTTTTCTTGGAAATGGGTATCTCCCTTGTTATACTCATTTTCGGGATAACTTTTAGAAATGTACAATATGTGTTCTGACTCAATGGATGAAAGAGATGACTGTTGCACCGATTGTATCTGAAATGACAAATGAATACAAGCAAATTAAGTCAAAAGAATGCATATTATTTACCCTTCTTTACAACTTGACAATTAATAGAAGAAAAATAATTTTATGAAACAAAATAGACATCAATCAGTTTTATTTTTACTAACTAAAAATATGTATTATATTTGGAAGAAGGTATAGGAAAGGTGGATAGAAACATATAAAAGGAGGACAAATATAATATGGCCTTTACAATGAAAAGAAGAACACAGTTCACACTTTACACTGCTGCCAATGGAAAAAGAGGTAATGGTTGCCTCTTAAAGAAAATTGATTGTCACCGCCCAATCCCTCGACCTAGTTCCGATAGAATGAAACCTAGGTCGGGGGATTGGGCGGTGACGATTAATTTTCTTTAAGAGGCAACCATTAATTTGTCTATTGGCAGCAGTGTAAAGTGGTAACTGTGTTCTTCTTTTCATTGTAAAGGCCATATTGTATTTGTCCCCCATTTATATGTTTCTATCCACCTTTCCTATACCTTCTTCCAAATATGATACAGTTACCTCATAGAGCGAAAAGAGGTTTTCCTTATTGAGTTAACTAAAAATATGGTAATAGTGAAAGAAATACATTAAAAGAGGAGAAATAAACAATATGCTTTTGCCCTCTTTACTATAACTTGTTTCATATATAATGGTTAAGAGGTTTTCTTAAAATAGTTTTTTTACACCTTATAATATATTATATAATATGTAATGTATTTGTTCCCTCTTTTCTATAGCTTCTTCCGTGTATTGATTACCTCAAAAAAGTGAAATAAAGTTTTTCTTAGGTAAATATATTATATAAAATTCACATCCAATGTCCATTTCCTGTATTTGTCCTTTATGTTCCTTTTAAACGTTCCTATTTAAGTGTTTTATCGTTCTTTATTTACCAATTTCCTTTTTTTGTGTGTGTTTTTTGGTTTCTTATTTTATGAAGTTCCATTGTACATATCACATTCCCTCCTGATGAGGGGACCCTTGAATCCTTAAGGATATTCGAACTTCAAGGATTCAAGAAAATATATTAAAGACTCAAATAGTCAATTTTTCAAGTTAAATTGGTTTTAGAGCTCTAATACTGCTTATTGGTGGTTCAAAACGAGTTATGATTATAAGATTGACTCAACAACCCAGGCCCGAGACCAATAACTTAACACTGAACTGAATGTATGAATGTTATAATAAATGTATTATAAGAAAGAATGTTAACATTTAGTAAATGTTTATATTTTTCTTGTATATTTATATTTCCTTTGAGGTTCATAATTTTTTCCAAGATTCGAAAGTAAAGTGGAGATTCGAATTCAAATTAGTAAAATAGTGGATTTGACCCAACTCTAAAAGATGTATTAAAAATAATTTACAATAAAATAAAATATATTTATATAAAAAATACAAAGAGATCTCATAATTCATAAGTTAAATTATTGCAAAATTTATTTATTGGCATTTTAACCGAAGATTAATACACATATTTTTGTCAACACCTGCTCAAAAGAATAATATAAATAGGTATAATATTTCAAAAGTTTTATCTCATTTTCAAATTAATACCTTACACCCTATTTTTATTTTATTTTTAGGAAAAAACATAAACAAATTGAACTGTATTGCTAGTTTGGAGCAGCCAAACCAACAAATTCTAGGAAATAATGTATATATTTAGTTATTTAAAAAAAACAATATACCTTAATCTCTGGGATAATTTATGTTTATGTATAAAAACATTATGTTAGGCTTAGCTAATAGCCTAATAAAATAATGTTATGGGAATATTCTCAATTTCGACTAAAATATTCTTAATTCTTAGTCGTAGACACCAAATCAAATACATTAGTTTGCAGGTTACAATATATATTTTCATATAATTTACCTTAATAATCCTTCTAACATGAACCTTGATGTCAATGTTCCTGTCATATTTTTTTTTTTTAATCTGCACTGGATAGTATTTATTTCACCATAACTATCAAATTATTTGAACAATTATGAATTGAATAACTTGGCTATTATATTTGTTAATCATGGTTATAGCCGCAACTAAATATCACATTCTTTAAATTTAAAAATGACACCTGGACACAGGAATTGAACCCGGGACCTATGGCTTAGTAAACCAATGCTCTAACCACTGAGATAACCAGAATTTATCCCATACTCAGGGTAATTCTCCAATCATATTTTAAAGCAAAGTCTGTGATGGATGTGGAGAAAAATATAAGTGAAGAATGAGTCTGGACATAGGTCGATTCCTAGATACAGTGGTTAGAGCATTGGCATACTAAACCAGAGGATCCAGATTTGTTCCCCATGCCCAGTTGTAAGTTTTCAATACAAAGAATATATTTAGATGTACCTATAGTTGTAATTAACAAATATAATAGCCTAGCTATTCAATCCATGATGATATTTGTATTCATACAATTGTAATAATTGTACTATTGATAGTAAAAAGAGGTGACTTGGCGGTCTAGGGGTAAGGTGTCTGACTTCTGTGCTGGCGACCAGGGTTCAATCCTCGGTCCCGGCACAGATTGATCTGATTACCAAACCCTTCCTTCACCTCTGAAAAAACGTGTATTAATCACAGCTTGTGAATTTGGCGAATGCCAGGCCTCCACCGTGGTTCGGATTCCACGTTAAACTGTAGGTCCTCTATTTTATCTCACAATCACCCTACCATTACACATACCATTACACATTAGCGTATGTGCGTATAGCCCGAACGGGTAGTAAGACGCGGTGCTAATAATAATAATAATAATAATAATAACAATAATAATAAAAAGCCAATTACTGGGTCGATGGTGGCTGCGTTATCTGATATCTCATGATCTTAATTGAACACACATTTTTAGCTGACAATTTACATGCATTCATCACAGACTCTGCTTTAAAATATAAGTGGAGAGTCACTTTGAGCACAGGACAATTCCTGGATAGCTCGGTGGTTAGAACATTGGCATACCTAGTCAAAGGTCCCGGATTTGATTCCCATCTACAGTTGTCATTTTTTAATTCAAAGAAATAGTTACTAAACAAACAAAAAATAACTTCTGCACTGCAGACAATAACACACTCTCTGGATTACATCTAACTTTATATTTGAAGGCAGAGGGTAAAAAGATTTACAGTCCACGACCCTTAACCCCTCTTTACTTCGCTATGTAAACTTGTCAACCAACCACCGAATATATGGAAGAAAACTTTTAAATTAATTTCTTTATATTTAACTTAAGATTGGTTGTAAGAGTGGGGTAGCTCTCATTTCTCAGTAGTCCTTTCCTCTTAGACATGTTTTATGTCACTCAGAGCTAAATACATCTTCATAAACTTTTAACCTAATGAGTAAAATAATAAACCCCTATACAAAGTGACAATAATAATTCTTCCTTAGCGCTTACTTCCGAATGCTCATTAACACTTTTATAATACCCTTATAGTGCCCCTACATGATCAGTCAGTCTTAGGACTGACTGTCTGACTGTCAGTATTCATCAGTATTTACAACAAGACCGTACATGGTCAGACTTCATGTTATTATTTTTTATCAATCTCAGCTCCTGTGTGCACCGTGAAACAACATGGATGATAAGAAAATGAAGTGGGCAGTCTATGTTTGCTACTGAGACTTAAGGAAATACTGACGAGTGCGTGCACATGGTCAGTCTTACTGTCAGTTTCTCCCACCACGTGCAAGACTGATGGACTGAGACTGATGTGATCAGAAAATTCAGAACACATCTATATTTCCATAAGTCTATTCATCAGTTCATCAATACTGCTCCTACATGATCAGTCAAACTGTCAGCATCAATTATTAATTTATCAATACTGACAGTCTGACTAATCGTGTACGGGCCCTATTAGAGAATAAATACATCCTAGGTTGACAAAAATATTCTAAGAAAAGGAATAAAATAGTATTTCAAAATTAAGTTAAATTAAAGAAAGAATGGCATAACATGCAATTTAAAATATCATCAGGCCCCTTTAAAAATGTAGAGCCTTCACAACCGATAAGAACCTTTGTAAACCTAAAAATATATAGGTATTGATACAAATTCCAGATCTGGTTTCTAAGCAATTTATTTTTAGGGTTCTTGTTTAGGTTACTTAAAAATAACTTAATTATGGTTATCAGTTTTGGTTTGTTTGTCTCCCTGGTATAAAGATATAAATATGCACGGTATATTTTCTTTTATTATTAATGTTATTAAACTTTTTTTAATGATGTTTATAAAACAATCAAATTTTGATTTTAACTCAGGAATATTTCACATATTTGATTCACATTTGCTTAAAATCGAAAAAGTGGATCCAGCACACATTTACTTACATTGTTAATAAAATGCAGTGCTGAGTGACCTTTATCTTCTGTCAAAGTGTTTACCGAGTAGTCATCGGAGGGCAATTCCTTGATCAGTTCGTCTATCGGGAGCTCAGAATACCTCCACAACAATTCATCTACAAGGGTGTTTATGTTGGTGTCTTCTTCTGCATTCGCAATGGTCACTTTATCGTCCATCGAGCTCACATTGACCCGAGAATCATCTGCAACATGAGAATGACAAACAAGTCGTCAGTCCCTCATACACCCTAGCACTACAAGATACATACACAAGGGGTCATTCATAAACCAATTAACGCTGTTGAGAGATTGGTAAGGGTGAACTCTAATGTTTATATGGTGTTTTTTATACATTTATATATTTAATGTGCACTTTCTGAAATTACTGTTTATCTCAGCAAACGAGAATTTCTATGAGCGAGCAGGAAAGGGCCTAACAATTTTGCCGCGAAAGGTATTTACACACATAGCTTCCAGGATTCTTTTACATGTCACAGCTACCATGGAGCAAACTTCTTTACTTCTCCTCCAAAGGAAGTTTTAATAAGGATTTTTATCGCTCAAAAAAATATTTGTTTACCCCAGCTGTGTTTAAACCCACTAAAATCGGGTTCTGAAGCAACTACATTACCCCAAGACCCCAGAGGTTCACTACATACTGTTACTTGGGGGGTAGCGGGCAGGTATATCACAGTGCTACATAGTACAAGTCTTATACTTAAATTATATTGTTGAAAAGATAGTGATAAATAATAAAATTTATTGTTATTTCTGTTGTTATTGTTATAATTATTGTTGTGTTTGTTGGTATTGTTATTGTTAAATAGAACCCCATAAAAATGGTTTTATTTTTAGTTAAATTTAATTTTTTAAATCTCACTTTTCGGTTTTATTTCGTGTTTATTCAAAATTAAATGTTATCCGATGTGTTTAAGTATTATTTACATATTGAGACAATGTATACAAAATTAAAATTTATTATTGAAACCTTATATATTATTTGTCTTAAAATTCTTTGTCAAGTTTGTCTGCATATTTCACAATTTTGTAACCTAAAGTTAGATTACACCACAACAAAATAATAATCAAATTACAGCATGGTCAAAATTTCTGCTTAGTTTTATTCTTAAATAATTTCATGTTTATTTAAAGATTTTTTTTGTAAAAGCGGTGTTATTTTGTTTTATAGGAAGATTTTGTGTAACAAGACAATTTTGTTTTATTTCACTTTTCAAAAACATTGTGAATCATTTCTAAAGACTATGAAAGGAAAAAGTACTTGATTCCATCTTAGTATGGCATTTTTCGCTTTATAGCGTCTCACCATTTTTATGAGGCTCTACCTATGAAATAATAACAATCACTCTTGATGTGAAAAGTTGCATAACACAGGTTGGAGGGGTGAACCATAATGAAAAAAATAGTTACGTGGTTTATGAATGACCCCCAACCAAAGTGATCCACATTATCGACCACATGGTCTAGAGGACATCATCATTGATTGTTTCCAGCCTGTGGCCAGGTTAGTTTAATAAAATGCCTCCATCTTCCTCTGGAATTCCACCATTATTCCTCCTTTAAGTTCTTCCATTCTCCTTTTCTCACTTGAGCATTTTCTGTTATCTGCTTCTCCCATCTCTTTCTTGTCCTCCCTTGCGGTCTCTTTCCCACATACTTCATTTCCAACATTTTCTTTGACATCCTCTCTTTTTCCATCCTCATTACATGTCCATACCATCTCAGTCTTGCTTCCTCTACTATCTCATGTACTCCCTGTATCCCCATCCTTTCCCAGATAACTTCATTCCTAATCCTGTTTCTGCTCGCAACAGCTAACATGCTCCTCACAAACTTCATTATCACGGTCTCCACTTTCCTAGTCTCTCTTACATTCATTGTCCATGTTTCTGCTGCATGTGTGACAATGGGTACAAAGTACACCCTGTACAACAATTCCTTACACTCCAAGGGCTCTTCTCATCTCCATGGCAGGTCTCTTACACACCTTTCGAACAACTCTCCTTATTGTTATATTCTCATTACATCCTCTCTACTATGGATGTGCAAAGCTTCAAAACCTTTGATTTTATTTCCAATATTCATTAGATTCGACTTAGCTTTGCCTAAAATCAGGATTTTTATTTTGCATTCTGTACCTTTCTCAGCTTTACTCCATCCAAATTTATAGCTTTACTAGCCCTTATCCTCTTCCTTGTCATTACCTTCACTTCACCCTTTGCCATGCTAGATTTCATTTCCACTCTCTTCCACTAGAATTAAAATATATAGTGAACATATGATACTTCAATTAATTAAAAAAGGATTTGTTAAAATGACATAAAGGGAGATTAAAAGTGTTGAACAATGAGAGAGGTTTTAAATAAATTAATGAATAGTATATTTTACTATTCAACTAGGTGAAGCCTAGAATCAATTTTAGTAAATATTTTCAACTTAAGTTTTTGATATAGTAAATACATACATTTTCTAAAATGTTATTATACTCGTAAATCCATCACTAATAAGAATCACTATGGATGTGCAAAGCTTCAAAAACTTTGATTTTACTTCAAATATTCTTTAGATTAGACTTAGTTTTGCAAGAAGAAATAAAAAATCCTGCTAAAAAGATTAACACCTAAAATACACTGTAAATATTTCGTATTATCCGAGGTGGTGAAATACAGTTCATGAAAATTGTATAGGAAATCCTCCGCATTAAACTGGTTCATCCGCCTTGTATTAGTAGCGGTGTGAATCATCAGGGTGAATCATCGTTTACATATAATCTTGTGCTGTCAATATTATTGTCCAGCTCTAGATTGGTATATTATTATTACTATTATTATTAGCACCGCGTCTTACTACCCATTCGGGTTGTACGCACTTACACTAATGTGTAATGGTAGGGTGATTGTGAGATGAAATGGAGGACCTACAGTTTAACGTGGAATCCGAATCGCGGTGGAGGCCTGGCATTCCCCACATTCACAAGATGTCTTGTCAGAGGTGAAGGAAGGGTTTGGCAATCAGATAAATCTGTGCCGGGACCAAGGATTGAACTCCGGACCCCCAGCACAGAAGTCCGACACCTTACCCCTAGACCACTAGGTCACCCTCGATTGGTATAGCCTGCTACTTAGCATTATGACTGCAACTTATTGATTTGCCATGATTTTTTAAGTTTTTAATGTTTAGTGCATTGTATTTTTTTATGTTTATAATCATTAGTGATTAGAGATGGGCCACTCGAATCTTCGAATCCTCAAATCCACCGAATCCTGACAAGTATTAGAGATTCGAGGATTCGGTGTTTTACAGGATTCGATGATCGAATCTTTCACCTCATAAACAAGGCATAATATTTTGAATTCAAAAATTACTTAGTTAGGCTTACTTTAGAAGCACAACTTAATCCGTAATATTTATTTTGTCGGTGAAAAGAGATAAACATGAATAAAATATTCTTTAAAAAATAAAAATAATCGTTAGGTGTGGAAAATCTTACGTGCTTAGTACCCTACCCTCCCAACGTATGGGAAACTTGGACTCGACCGTTTCAGCGCATGCTCACTTCTAAAACTTTCACCTCACGAACAATCTTGTAAGTATTTTAATGAACACATTAAAACTCTTCAAAAACTGAAAAT